>CABHPP010102148.1:0-22645 GCA_902168425.1 Peromyscus attwateri
CACACACACACACACACACACACACACACACACACACTCACAAAATAAAAAACCAACAAAACAATCAAGCAAACAAAAACCACATGCAACATACAGTAGCGTACATATACATATGTTTACCCAAGTACACTTGAAAAATGTATGCACACACAAACACTCAGACAGGAAAATGTGTTACTATAAACACAAATTGTATTAAGTCCAGAACTCAAATCTATATTGCTGTTCAATGAACAGCAGTTAATCTTAAAAACTGCTAGAGAAAACTAATCCTATTTTAAGTAATTATTTGGAAATGATGTGCTATAAATAAATATTATTATGATATTTAGGCTCATCAAACATCAAAATTAAGTAGAATTAAATGAATAAATTTTAATTGATCTCACATAAAAAACAAGTAAGATTTCTGAACTAGAAATCTCAGAGGAAATGTCATTACCTGAAAGTGGAGAGGGATAACTGAGGCTGAGAGTGTGATATCCAGGTAACAGAAACTCATTTAAAAACTATAGTTAAGACTTTGTAAAAGAAACTTAATAGGTGAGATTATATGTAAATTGCTTTAGAGTCTATATTCATAGAAAGGAGCTCTTTCCCAAATTCTAATATTTAGTAGAATATAGTATCTTTTAATATAGTTAAATCTAGAGGTACACAGAATATTTTTCGTCAACCTCTTACCTTTTTACACATTTAATTAAAAATAAATTAAGCAACATTTCAATTATGCCAATAATGGAATGGTATGAGATATATAAAAGAGAATATAATTCATCCTGTGCCACAGTTGCCCCAAACACTGAAGTTTAAACCCCCAGGAGGACATAGTTGAAATCTGTGCCCAAAGCACCCATGGAAATGGCTATAAACAACATGTATTTGCTAATATGTTACTTTTGATTCATGAGATTTTATACTATTTGATTTGGAATGTTATAAACTCATAGACTGATCTGTAATGTGATATCTAGTAGAAAGAACACAGATAAAACAGGCAAATGAACCAGATAAGGATGAAGGCACATGATGCCTAACCCCAGGTTTAGATTTTGATTCCCCTGAAGGAGAGAGAACCAATTCCCTGACTTATCCTCTGAACTCCACGCACATTATGATATGCACACCCCACCACACACAAAAATAACTCACTGAAAATAAATGTTCAAAGAACGAAAAGGAAAAGATAGTGTGCCTTACTTTTCATCACAAAAAAATTAATGAAAGCCATTCACATCCCACCAGAATTACAAAAGTAGCTGGAGCCTGTGATCTGTATTTTGTGCTCTTTTTAGCATTTCCCGACATACTGAAGTTCACACATGGGCTTCTATGGAAATGTACTGTTGGTTTTCCTTTTAGTGTTCCTAACCAGATATAAATTCCACAGAATATATGATGCAGTTCTGAATTACATTGACTATTTTAAATGGGGTTGACAATTTTCATCATGTTTACCAGTTAATAATAAGAAAACTGAAGAGCACAGACATCTGATCCATTCTGTTAAATCAAGTATGTCTTAAGTGCTTATTTCACATGACATGCTCTCAAATAGCTCAGAAGACATACCTACATGTTTATTATTCTCCACCATATTTTCTCAAAATGCTATGTGTGTTACTCACTAACGTATATAGATTATGATAAACTAAGGATCATTTTTCAGCCTGACATAAATACTGAACTGCAGCACAGGTAAATTGTCCACCCATTCTCTCGTGGACACTAGCTACATCGTATTGCATGGACTCATTTGTAACTTCAAGTATAAATTTTTAACATGATTATTTGAAATGAGTGTATTGATAGAATGGCTTTCAGAATCTTTTATAGACTTTAAATTGTTTACATGGACTATTGTTGACTTCATAGATGTATAACATCATTTTCTTATTAGTTAGTTTTAGAAATTTTTCTTAAACACGTTGGGAAGTGGATGGTTAATTAATGCATTAAGTGGATGTCTCCTATAATTTCTGCCTCATCGTATCTGTTGGCAGAAGTTACTTGGTTAGTATATCCTTTTTTAAGAAAAAATCAGCACAGTAAACTCTGGTGATGAGGATTATGTGATTTTTCAAAAGATACCACCCTATTTACAGGAAACAACCAATTGTATTTACACAAAATGTTATGAGATAAGCATAGAACCAGCAATGGGCAATCCACACACTGAGAGGAAAGAGGAAACTATAAATAGACTCCAGCTGCAAACATGTGGGATACTAGACAAAGAAATATATAACCTGCTCAAAATTGTGTCCACGATTATCCAGGTGGGTTTGCTCCCTCCTGTAATGCCAGCACTTAAGAAGCTGAGCCTGAATGATCAGTTGTTCAATGCCAGTATGAGCAACACAGCAAAAATTCTGTCCTAAAGTATTAATAATAGTATTTATGGTTTTATATTATACACATGTATCCTTTGCATGGAATCACAATGAAGCAAACAGAGTATGTGTGTGTGTGTGTCTCAATACTTCAAATCCATATTATCAAAACTACTCTGGTGGAAATTTATGTTCAAAAAAAGCTCGAAGCTTTTTCAATCCTTTTCTCCTGTGAATTAGACTATCCTCATCTTCCAAAAGGAAAGCCAACGATAAGTGTATCAAAATTGAATTTAGGAACTGAGACCAGAGAATATGAGTGGATTTTATTTAAAAAAAAAAAACATTTTCTACTCTCTATTTTCTTGATGATTTTTCTAAAGTAAACATACTTAAAACATCCCTATGTATTCTGTCTAGAAAACAATGCTTTAATCTGTTAAACAAAGGATTTGCTTTATCCATGTACAGACAATGAGGGAATGTGACAGAATACATTAACTACTCAACATGTTTATTGTAGCAAGGTGTCAAGGATTAGCAACTAATTTATCTTTTACAGCAAGTTTTGTAATTTATTTCTACAGCTTTGGAGAAAAAGGATTTTATATTTTATTTCCATAGAAACTTTTAATTTATTTGATAAACAATCACTAAGTTTTAAATATATAGTAATAATCATACTCAGATTCTTTTCTCTACCTATGAGTTATGATGATTCACATAGGATTATCCAAACCACTGTCAATGTTGCTCTCCACATCCTCTTAGTAAGATTAGTTCTGAAGTGAACATTTACTTGAGTCATTGAACATAGAGAAGTCAAGCTAGTGGCTAACTAGAAACTTCACTCATACTAAGTAGTGTCAGTTGAGAAAAGGAAAATTAGTTTTCTCAAATGGAATCTAAGTGGGTATATCAACCACATTGCAGGGCAGGCCCCATGTCCAGCAGTAGATGGACAACACAATTTGAGCTTACTTTATTTTTGTAGACATTTTGTTTTGTCTTGAGTTTTTCTAATAATGGGTTTTACTTGCTTGTTTTGATTTTCTTTCTTTTTTTGAGAGGAAGATGGAGAGAGATAGTTAGTTGAATTGGTAGGGATGTGAGAATGATTTGGGAGGAGTGAGAGAATCGAGAAACATAATCAGAATACATTGTATGAAAAAATTTTGTGTCTACAAACCAAATGAGAGGACTGGGAATCAAGACGAAATGGTTTTGAATAATAATACCTGTCAGTAAATAAATACAGGAGTTTAAAAACATAATCAACAGAAAGGGAACTCACAGTGTATATGCTCTTCCAGAGTGTCCAGACTGCTTGCTGCTTGCAGAAGTAGGGAGAGAGTAAGATGAGATAGTCAGAATTCCTACAGAAAATGATGACTGTTTTCTGGATATTGCCATTCTGTGTTGGACAAGTGATTACCCCAGAACAATTGAATCATCATGCGATTTTTTTTATTAAGAAAAATTTTCATTCATTTTATACACCAATCAAAGATCCCCTTCTTCCCTCCTCCCTCCCCCCAGCCTGCCCCCCAACCTACCCCCCACTACCCACCACAAGAAGGCAAGGTCTCCCATGGGGAGGCACATCCAGTAGAGGCAACTCCAAGCCCTTCCCCCTGCCTCAAGGCTGCACAAGATGACGCATCATAGGTAGTGGGTTCCAAAAAGCCCCCTCATGCACCAGGGATGGATTTTGAGTCTACCACCAGCCCCCACCTGCCCCAAGCAGATCAAGCTACACAATTGTCTCTCCATGCAGAGGGCCTAGTCCAGTCCCATGCAGACTCCACAGCCATTGATCCAACTTTCATGAGTTCCCATGAGTTTAGTTTGGTGTTTCTGCAGGCTTCCCCATCATAATCCTGATGCAATTCTCATAGAACCCCTCCTCTCTGTCTCCTACTGGACTCCTGGAGCTCTGCCTGATGTTTGGCTGCATTATGCAACTTTTAACCAGTTCTCTGTGAAGTCCAAGTCTGACAGGCCATGTCTTTCTCTTATGCTTTCTTTAAGTCTAAAATCAGTGTTAGTTGCACTCACATTGGTTAGCAGACTCCTGGGGAGAAACTGCTTCTGCTGAAGTTAGTGTGAGACTGAGCTCTTATCTGAAGTCTGCTGACTGTGAACTGTGAGTCAAATATCTCTGATGTGTAATAAATGAAAGCATTTAACATCTGACCTAGCAAATAATAACCATATAATACATGATTATAGCTGTTTTATTCTTTGTGATTTTTCAATTACAATATTATACGACGACCAAAGTAAAGTTTTAACATAGAAATATTCAATTTGGTTGCACAGATTTTGTTAGTCAAAGAGCACAAATGTTCACACAACAGAAACTAAAAAAAAGCACCATGAGACTTAATTTTTCTTAAGTTTTCCAAAGAATGAAATTTCTTGATTAGAACTAGAAATAAATAAATAAAAGATTCCCCACACCCACTTTAATCACTCTATTAATGCTCATGAGAGTTTAGTTTAAATCTAATTCCATTCATTTTAATTCCTCATTAAGCCAAATGGTGTTCCATCTGTAGCATAATTGAGCATATTCTTAATGAGAAAATAGTAATCATTGAATTCACCATTTACACACTGGGAATGGATCTGATATTATTCTTCATCCTGCCTGCTAAACCAGGCCACGTTTGCTGGCGTAACTTCTACTGAGAAATTGTGTTGATTTCAAACAAGCCACTGAAGAAGTACAAACTATTAATGTCCATATGCTCCTTAAAATTGGACGGGAAAGCATATGGCAAAACAAAATCTACTCACTTAAAAAGAGATAATTGCTTTTACATAAATATGATGTATGTGTCCAACCTTAGAAGATTTGAAAACAATAACAGATGTTTCACCATTAAAATATGTTCCTAGTGCAAAAAGGTCTGCAACTTAATTATGTGGGATAGGGAGCAGAGAGTATTTACAATGTTGTAAATAATGGGGGATAGTTTATTTCTCCCATCAGATACTAATTGCTTTAATTTTGATCAATTTAAGTGTACTTTTTAAAAAGCTGAAGCAAAATGTAGTAATGTGGAATTACTTCAACTGCTTTAGACATCAGGTCACAGGTTTGTAATAAGAAGTAGGAAGAATACTCTGCTATGTTTTTATAAGGAAGTGGTTTTAATGGCTTACTAAGCATCTGCACAATTTTAGAATATGATTAGTCTGCTTAGAGTAAAATAGTTTATAAATGAAAATTTTATATTTTGCTTCTGTGACAAATCAAGTATCTTTTAAAAGGACACATGTCCCTGCTTTTAAAATGGATTTTCAATGTGACTATTGGGACAAGTATTTGAGGTCTGGGCAAGGTTTCTTTCTTTCTTTTTTCTTTCCTCCCCACCCAACTGAAGTCACATAAGACTATGACTAGCGTTTGACCAGTGCCATAGCTTCTTTCATCATTTTCTGCACTTGTGAATTAGTGACACCCATTCGCATGCCTTATTAACTAAAAAGTAGAGTTTAGAATAACATAAAAACTATGAAGGGTACTCAATGACTGTCCTTTAACTAAGTTTAAGTGTCTAATGTATCAAGAATATCAACAATGCAAATTTAATGTTTCTTATGGAGAAAGTAGACCTGACTCAAGTTCCTCCATAGATAATGAAAATAAAAAAGTAATTAAATTTCAATTTTGATATGACATTAACATAAGTATTATATGTAATGCATTATATATTGTAATATAATATATTGCATGCAATATAACATTATAATATAATTATATATAATAATTATATATAATGCTTATGTTAGTATTACGTCATATCAAAACTTACCATTATATATACCATATATATGTAAAATGGAACATATATATATATATATATATTTCACATTTGTGTTCTGATTCCATCTGAAGGATAATTATAATACATATAGATGGTTTTAATTTTTGGCAAATGCTTCCAAATCTGTTCTCTCAGGGGAAACAAATAGACATAATTACATAAAACGAGGATGGAAAGTTTTATTACTTTGGAAAACCTAGGTCAGGAATTTCTCATAGAATCTAAAGAAAAGAAACAAACAAATTAACACTCTTTAGCCAAATCCTCCTCCTAACCTTACAGAACTCTGGGTGCCACATGCCTTCATTGCAGATTCTAAACATACAAGAACAACCATGGCTGATTTCAATAATGAAAACAGAATCAATAAATCTTACAAAATAGTAACATTTATTTGCATATTAAAAAGTTTTTTCATCAGTAAAGATGTTTTTAAGTTAGAATGAAGATTTTAGCTAGGAAAAAACTACACACACACACACACACACACACACACACACACACACTCACACACACACACACACACACACACACACACACACACTCGGTGAAACTGACTCACGAATGTAAACTCATATTTTCTTAAATGAGAATTAAAAAGTATTTACTTGTTTTGTTTCCTTTTGGTGATTTAAAATAATTTTCACTTTGAAATGCAATGCTTTGATGTTTTCATTGTCATGAAACAACTTTGCCTTTTCAAAATGCCTTCGAACTGTGAAACTCCTGTGGGCCAATGGAACAGTCATGACTTCAGGATTTGCATCCAGCTTACTATGCCTTAGGTTTCTTCCAAATATTCTCCTAAAATGCAAATGTTGCTTCTCCTAGTTTTAGTTTTTGAGGAAAAGTATGAATGTTTTGTGTTTTACTATTGTCCATACTCCAATCCAACCTTCTATTCTATGGAAAGACAGTCCAGAATTATTTGAACTAAGTATTATAGAGCAGCTGTGTTAATGAAAGCATTCATTTTCATTTATTTTATGTGCACATACCTAAGAAGCTATGCAGCAGCTATGCCTTTATGAGTCCAAGGAATGGACATCCTAAATAAACACAGGCATAGAGTCAATTAGGAACTAGAATTTTCAGTTAAAGGGATGCTATAACCTAGACAAAGAAACAGGAAATTCCAGCACATGTCTCTTGGGGAAGCACTGTACCATCACCTCCTTTTAGTTTGACATCATTGTGTACTTAATACATACTAACTGAGTTTCTTTGCTATTTTAAACAGTCTGACATTGAGCATATTTATGCTTGTAGAGTTACAGTAAGGCCTATTGAGCTCTATAAGACAGATTCACAAAAGTCAGTGTTCTATGCGATTATTATGTTTAAGTTATCCTAAATGGTGAATAAAGTATCAACTATCTTACAAAGAAAAATACAGAAATAGTGAAGATACATGAATAATGGAACCAATGCTAATAATTTTGAATAGTATCCACCTCCAAATAAATGCTTTTTTTACTTTTATGTCTTGAAATCACTGTTCAAATAATAAACCAGGGCTTCTAAGTTTAGCTATGACATGTAAAGAGATCTGATGTAATTTGTACCACCATATCTTGACAAAGTTGAACAAGAAAACTGGTGGATTTCCTTGAGTCTTTTACATAGTTGGAGGAGCTCAGAAAACTGACTTTTTGAGATGTCTATGATCCCAGAAGCCAGTGGAGTTACTAACTGATTAACAATAAAATGATCATTTTGAAGGAGATTTCCTGTGAAATAACTTAGTGAAAAACTTATTGAGTTTATTGAGCTGCAATTTATTGGAAATTTCAACAAATTGGTGTGGGTCTACTACATTTAGTAAAAAAATTATTACAGTAAATTTCCAAGAAAGATCTTACTTTGGATCTACCATAGTATGAGCACTGTAAAATACAAGCAGAAAGTTCTCTGGAATAAATTCCTGTTTTCCAAGAACATTATAACAGAGACTTACCCAGGCTTACAGTTTACTGCTCCCATGCCAGTATCACTTACCTTTCTAAATCTCCAAAGGACCTTGAGAATCCTGTACTATGAGAAAAACATTTCTGAAGGTTGGTACCTAGAGGCATGATCCTGAAACCCTGAGATTTAATTTAGTTATACAGCATTCCATTTTCTCAACCTCCAAATCTTTAACGTGATTCTAATATTAATAAAGGGAGACTAATGTAAGAGAAACACATACAGTTTATATGAGGAACAGCTAAGGTGACCAATACTGTAAAATATACTTTTCCTTCTAGTTTATTTATCTCTTACAAATGCATACACAGACACTTCTGATCATGGAACTTTCATGGGGTATCCTGGCATCAATTCTTTTACCTTTGAATTTTCTCCTTATATTGCACACACAGTTTATATCTTTGATTTGATATAAGGAATATATTTATGTATTGTTGTCAAAGTCTAGTAAAAGGAGATCCCTAACTAAAGGGTATGAGTACAATGACAGTAGACATGATCTTCAGCCAAAACTTGGTCAGGTAAATATGATTCCTCACACCGAAAGATGATTTTCCCAACTTTATAATACCTAAAGTCCTTATTTTAAAAGAAAACTAAAAGTCTTACCTAAATAAAGGAAAAAGCAAAAATACAGTAAGGGAAGAATGCACCATAACCAGACACAGATATGACACATATGTTGGGAATTTAGGACATGAAACTTATAATAATTCTGATTAATGTGTTAAGGGCTCAAATGCCAAAGATAGACAATAAGCAAAAACAGATGGAAAATAAAAGGAGGGGTCTAAATAGTACAAAATCAGAGCAAAGAATTGCTAGAAGTCAAAATCCCTATAGCAGGAATGAAAAATGCTTCTTCTGAAACCACGTGTAGACTGGATGTAGCACAGGAAAGGAGATTGGTGAAAAACAAGTCAAGCAAAGTACTAAAGCTGAAATATAATAGAAGCCAATAGATAAAGAAACGGAATGGAAAGATCTAAACCCCATAGGAGTAATTTCAAAGGATGCAATGCATGTGGAATCGAAATGAGGGGAAGAAAAATGGAGTAGTGGGGAAAAGCATGTGTAGTAGCAATGGCTGAGAATAATGGCACCTAAGTAATCATATAGCCAAAGAAACTGAAATGAACCTTATTAGCATAAATAACAAAAATGCAACACTGGAATTAGAAGATAGATAGATAATAGATGAATAGAGTGCTCTTCCTGCAGAAACCAGGAGCAAAGAGCCTAAGAAGCAAGAATCTGGAAGTTATCTCTAGCTGTCATAAACCAGGTGTTGTACCACATGCACATCTATAATCTTAGTATTTTAGGGTGGTGGTGGAAACAGGAGGAGCAGCAACTTAAGGTTATCATCAACTGTGTAGTGAGTTTGAGTACATTCTCAGATCCATGAGTCTTTCCTCCTCCCCCCCCAAAAAAAAAGAAAGACAGAAAAGCAAAAAAGAAAGAAAGAGAAAAAGCAAAGAAACCAAAAGAAACACAGAAGAGAAAAAGAAATTTTGAAATAATTTATAGGGTCAAAGGCTTGAGGAATGTAATCATATAAGAATTAAGTAGCTGTGAACCCTCTTAGCGATGATCTTATGTGACTTCATAGGTGAGACCAGCCCAAGATAAAGCCTCTCAGAATCCCAGCATGTATGGGGAGGAGCTAATGAAGTTCCTGGCAGACCTGAGGAGCTCGAAAGAACAGTCTGTTAGTGGAGGAGGGAGTGTCATTTTTCTTCAAGGATAAGGCACCTGAAAGGCTGCCAATACATGGTCCTACACTCGTGCACTTAAAGCAGGTAATAAGCAGACTCAGTAGGTTTACAACAAAGGAACATATGAACTTGGAAGGGAAAATTAGAACAGAGAAAGGGGAAGAAATGGGCATAGACTGGATCATAACATTCTGTGTTTATATGTGAAATTCTCAAAATATTAGAAAATTTTAAAAAGAAAAAGGAGAAGGTAAGAGAAGAGAAAGGAAAAGAAGAGAAAACAAAGTAAAGAAAATAGAAAAAATGCAAGCAGACAGGCTTAGAGAAATATCTCATTGGTAAAAGCACTTACCAACAAACTTGATGAATTTGATCAAGGAATCCACACAAAAAATTCTGATGTGTTTATACAGTTATTTCTAGGACAAACTGTTCTTCAGCAGATTTCCTGGTGTTCTAATCAGGTTGTCAACTTGGAAGTGGGAGGCAAATAGGATGGATTCTAGGGAGCAGAGCTGGGAGGGGCTAGAGGGAGAAATCAAAAAAGGGGAAATACATATTTTTTCTAAAATAAAAAAAATTAAATGTGGAAAAATAAAATATACTATACACATGAAAAAACCTTATGTGTTGTTTTGCATCTGTAATATTAGCAATTGTAGGCTAGGTGGGAGGTAGACACAGGAGAATTCCCAAATTTTGTTGGCTAGCCAGCTAGAGTCAAGTGGCAGAAACAAAAGAGACACCCCAATTCAACAGGATAGAAAAGGAGACTCAGCTCTTGAAAGTTAGCTTCTGACTGCTACTGCTTGTGTGTCTGTGTACACACATAAAGTAAATATATAAAAAATAATTTAAAATAAGTAAAATAAGAAGTAGTATATTTATATTGTGTGGCTAGTACAGATCTTTAATCTCAACTATTTGAAGAGGCTAAGGCCTTGCAACAAGAATGTGTTCAAAGCCAACCTAGGCAAGTTAGCAAAAACTTTTGCCAATATGAAAGCCATTGTTTTGGGTTTTTTGTTTGTTTGTTTGTTTGTTTTTTGTTTTTTCGAGACATAGTTTCTCCATGTAACAACCCTGGCTGTCCTGAAACTGCTCTGTAGACCAGGCTGACCTCAAAGTCATAGTGATCCACCTGCCTCTGCCTCCTGAGGGCTGGAATTAAAGGCGTGCGCCACCACCACCCTGTGAAAAACCCTTGTTTAAGTTGGGTGTGTAGCTCATGGGTCAATTCCGCTCCCATCTGTTTTCACTTCTGCTAGACTTTTTTCTTAATATTGGTAAATAGTCCTGAAATATCATTTTTATTTTAATTTATTGTAAAATTCCATTGTCTTAAATGCACGTATGTCCCCATTAGTTTTCAATGATGCTGCAACTCCACAACAAACACAATAACTTACTGTGTGGCAAGAGAGGGAATAAATATGCATCAATTCAGTTCAAACAGGGAAAGAAGCCAAAAACAAAGTCGTGGAATGTCTGAAAAACAGCTATAAAAGTAATATGAATTCGACTTTGTCAGTAAGTATAAATGATCTAAGTATGCTGGTTAAATAGGAATAGGAGAAAAATAGACAAAACAGATTAATAAATTACACTCTTAAGACAAGCGCAACTAGTTGGGTCAGCTGTAACTTCAGCACTTGAGAGGGAGCAGCAGAAGCCAGCTTGGGGCAATAGTGAGATCAAAGCTAGCCTGGCGTGCATGGCAGACTCTGCCTTTATGAGCAAAATAATATTTAAAATGACATCTAAAGAAAAATTAAAAGGAGTAAATTTGGACATTATAAAAGCTTCACCATTTGTTGTCCTAGGAATCTAAATCCAAAGAATAATTTTAAAATAAATGAACATTATTTCAATAACATTAATATTGACTAATCTTAACAAATGGTGGCAGCTACATTAACTTCTGAGAAGAAAGTTATCTGAAATGAATAGAAGCTTCCTTAGTTGATTAATGTACTAGGTCTGTAAGAATAAATGGCAAATCCAAACGTGTATACATCTAGCATTATCAGAATATGTAATACAAAATTGACAGAGGAAAGAGAACAGAGAAGAGCAGACTTTGTGGGAAAGTGAACTTTCCAGTGAGCATGAGAACTAGATTTTTACCCTAGGACCCACACTTTAGAAGGAGAAAATTGACTGAAAATTGTTATCTGACTTCCCCTTGCATGTCAAGATGTTTATTACATGGCCACAAATAAGGAAACATTGAAGAAATAAATAAAAGAAAATTTATATATGTATGTATATATTTGCTGAAGCCTATATATTCAATTTTAGTAGTTCAGAGACTAAACAAAATTTCAGTAAGAACATATTTGACCTGGGCATTTATGGTCTAATTGGACTTTATTTATTTATTTGATTATTTGCTTATTTACTTTTTTACTTATGTATTTATTTATTTATTTATTTACTTACTTACTTACTTACTTATTTTGGTTTTTCAAGACAGGGTCCCTCTGTGTAGTTTTGGTGCCTGTCCTGGATCTCGCTCTGCAGATCAGGCTTGCCTTAAACTCACATAGATCCGCCTGGCTCTGTCTCCCGAGTGCTGGGATTAAAGGCGTGCACTACCGCCTGGCTGCTAACTGGACTTTAAAGAACAAAGAGGAAGAAAATTGAATAGAAAAACAGGGAGATGGAGAGATGAGGAAGAAAGGAGATACAAATTGTGAAAGGAAAAATGTAGATAAGACACTGAAAATCTGCTCCATTTAACTCAGATTGTATTTGGACAGTAGCATCGTCCAACAGTGTCCACAGGGTAACAGAGAGGAGTGCAGAATTCCTACTCAGACAGCCACTTGGCTTCGATAATCACAGAGCAAAGGCTGTAGGAGAGGAAGGACACTGTAACTTCCTGTCTTAATAGGCATGTTGATACCATGTAATATATGACTTAAGCTGAAATGCTCTTGCTTCTGCTTCACACTCTCCTCTCAGCCTTGGAAAACGCATTCTCATTGATGTCAACAACAAACTTCATCTTGCCAAGCCCAGTGTTCCCGACTCTCTATATTTTATTCTCAGCAGCAGCAATTAATAAGCTTGAACACCTCTTTCCCCCAAAACATCCTCTGGTTAATTTTCAGAACACTCTATTTACTTGGGTATTTAGCTACTTCCAGCCATACCTCCTCACTTTCATCTGGTAATTCTCACATTTGCACTGTCTCTCCCTGGAGCTTTGAATCAGGAAATAGTCAGTGATTTTCAATGGACTATTTGGCAGGAATCACAAGTGTGACATGACTAAAAAAAAGTCATTTCTTCTCATCTGCATTTCAACAAAAGACCTCATCATGGCTTTAGTTATTGAAAAAAATAAACCCCTATGACTGCAGTGATTTTTCTTTTTCTAAAATAATTAATTTTCATTTCAGATTAAAACATTAATTTAAAAATGAGTTAAAATATAATTATATCATTCCTCCCTTTCCTTTCCTGCTTCTAACACCTCCCGTGTCCTCACCCTCGTTTTTTCTCATAGTCCCCTCATACATCTATAACTTTTTTGAAGTAAGAATTTATTGATATATATCATATTATGTATTATATACACATATTACATTTACCTTTGATTTAATGCTGTTTTTCCTTTTTCTTTTGATTTTTGATAACATTATATAATTATATTATATATCCCTTTCTTTTCCTCCCTCCAAACATGCCATATACCCCTTCTGACCTAATTTTTTTTCATTAAGTGTTATAACACACATGTAAGTAGCACTATAACAACATTTTTATTTTGATCTTTGGACACAGGATAATTTTCTATTATATGTCTTTTCATATAAACTGGAAACATTTTGTTCTGTTCATGGTACTACTAATTTAACACCATAGTTAAAGGTAAGGGAAATTGTTAAGCTTTGATGTTACTGTAAATATTTCCTTTCAAAATGTTCATTGTGTACAGAAATTCAACTGATCTTTGTTGCTTTTGTTTTGACTGTGTATAAACTATTTTCTATAATTACTTAGTTTTAAATTTTTTCCACAAAAGCTTTAAGGTTTTCTATGTATAAGTTTTATAATTTACAAACATATATTTCTTCCTTCCTAATTTGGATTTTTATTTTATTTTGTTTAATGTCTAATAGCTTTTGCTAGAACTTCTAGTATTACTTAGAAAAGAAGCTATAAGCTGACCTACTTCACTTAAACCCTTCTCTAGAAGATTGCTGGCTTTTATCATTCAGACCTCTATTGGCCATGGACTTTGCATACATTATTCCTATTTTATTTCTAGTTTGTTGTGTTTACTGTTTTTTATGAGTGTGTGAAAAAATTTGTAAAATGATTCTTATAATTTCATAATGGCTTTTGCATCAAGGTTCATAACACGCTTTTTTTTTAGTGTCTTTTGTAGTGAATTTGAAAACTTAAGAGTCATGGTCTCAATGGATATTAGGGATTAATCCAAATATTTAATTTTTACTGTTTCAGCTTGAGAATTACTTACATTGTTTTTAAAAATAAGTTTTATAAAGCTTAACAGTGAAACTATCTCATTCAAAGCTATTCTTTGTTGGGGGAATGATTTTACTGATTTAATTCCCTTGTGAGTTGTACATCAATAAGACTTCCCCCTTGTGGCTTATCTCAGTCTTAGGTTTTCTGTGTGTAAGAATTAATTTTATTTAGGTTATCAAATTTGTCATTATATAATTATTCATCATGCTCCCATGATAATTTTATTTCAGTAGTTATTTTCATTTTTTATATTAGTAACTTGGACTGTTGAATTTATGGTGCTAAAAGTTTGCTTATTTTGTCTATCTGTCCAAAGAATTGCATTGTGGTTCTGTTAATTTTTATTTTAAAAATAATGTATATATTTGCATTTTATGTATGTTGGTGCTTTGCCTGAACATATATCTGTATGAGGGTGTAGGATGCCCTAGAAATGGAGGTACAGACAGTTGTGATCTTCCATTCTTCCTTATAATCCATTACCATCTTAGACTACAGATCTTCCTTTTAGTTTAATAAATTTTGATCATAGTAATATTGGCCTTTCAAATCACGTAATATTGCATAGCGATTCCCGTCACTATGTAACATAACTTATGGAGAGAAGAGGAAGGCTCAAAATGTTCAGGATGCTCATGAACCTTGCACAACTCACAAGATTCCTCCCCTTGTTACAAAAGCAATCAGCAATTGCTGGGGATTTAGGAAGAAAAGACTCTTCAATGACGCGGACTGCAGGTTGGGCAGCTTTGGATGATATGGATGACTTTCAGTCACTTGTATGTATGTAGGTAAGCATTCACCCATGCTTCTGTATGTAACCCCAATAAAATCATTATGCTAGACTTGAGTAGATTTTTTTCTTTGATTTTTTTCCTTAGTCTCTATTCCTGTCTCAGCTGAATAGGCATTTATTTAAGACTCCACAGGAAAGGTCAAACACACAGAAAATAAAAATGAATTTGCAAACAATTTTTACAAGAAACTATTGCCATTTTAATTGTCCTTCTTTTTACATTTTGTATTATTTTATACAGTTTCATGGTCTTGCCTAGTATATTTCACTTTACCTTGAATAACACCCTTGTTTCTGACAGATCAATCTCTCTGCTTGTCTAGATTTTGTCTTAGAATTTCTTAATATCTACATTATTTTTGAAGGATGTTTTTGCTAGATGTATTTTTTGACTGAAAAGCCTGCCTACAATGCCTTCCATTTTTTTCTACCCCCTTTTCTCTCTTTTTTCTTCACTTTAAATACTTTAATCCATATGGTGATATTTTCTTTTGTACTTAAATGTCATTTGTATGTTAATAAATAAAATTGCCTGGGGGTCAGAGCTATTCGCAAGCCATAGGAAAGCAGGGCGGTGGTGGCGTATGCTTGTAGTCCCAGCACTTGGTAGGCAGAGTTAGGTAAGTCTCTGTGTGTTCAGGGATACAGCCAGCATTGGATACACATGCCTTTAATCTCAATACCAACCATGGAACACCTGGAGGTCTATACAGACAGGCCGTGATGAGGCAGTCATGTGGTTGGGTTTACAACCAATGAGAAGGCAGAACAGAAACTCTATATAAGTACTTTAACACAGGAGGTGCTGCTGGTTCGGAGAGGTAGGACCACCGCAGGAGGAAGGGAAAGGTTTTAGCTCTTAGCTCTCACCTCTTGGCTTTCTTCCTTGCATTGGTTCTGTGTTTTTTATTTAATAAAACGGTTGGTTACATCTACAAATCCATGATTCACTGGCCTCTAAGATTCTGTTTGTATATCTATGTAAAATCTTATTGAAGATTCTACATTTTTATTGAAAATAAAGTATCTCATACAGTACATTCCAAACACATTTTCCCCTCCACCCATTCCTCCCAGCTCCCCCCACATTCCCTGTCTCCTAGATCCATTCCGCCTCCATTTCCATTCATAAAGGAGCAGGCCTCCAAGAGACAACCAACATGAGAAAATGATATAAGACAAGGCAAAAGCCCTCATAGGGAGGCTCGACAAGGCTACTGAATAGAATGAAAGCATTCCCAAGAGCGGCAAAAAAAGTCAGAGACATACCTGCTCCCGCTCTTAGAAGTCCCTCAAAACACCAAGCTAGAGCCACAACACACATGCAGAGAACCTGGTGCACATCCATGCAGTCCCTATGCTTGGCATTTCAGTCCCTGTGAGTCCAAGTGAGCCCTACATAGTTGATTCATTGGGCCATGTTCTCCTGTCCTCCATTCCCTCTGCCTCCTATTGTCTTTCCTCCCCATCTTCCACAGGCTTCCCTGAGCTCCAAGGGGAAGGGTTCCAGTGGTGAGCCTATCTTTGAGTCCCTCCTGACTCTATAGAAGCTTCTGTAGAAGCTTATCATTTCAGTTAATGTACTTTCTAGTTCAGATTTCTTTGGTATTTATTCTTTACTTTTCTGTATCATCACTAAATTTCTATTTGTAAACAATTTTCTATAAATTTCTTTGGTTTATTTTGGCATCTTTAAAATACTTGCTTCAAAGTCCCTGCTAAACAATCTACTAAATATGTATTTTTCCCAGAAAATGATTATATTGATTTATCATTTACTTTCAGTGGCAATATTTTTCTATTTATTTTTTCTTTTCATGATTTTTTCTGAAAACTGAGCATTTGAATCCAGTAATGTGATGAATCTTAGAATCAGATTCTCCTTCTTCCTCGGGGTTTTCTATTTATTTTCTATTTATTGTTAATATTTTATGACTGTTCTTCATTATTATGGACTATTTCCTTGTCCTGATGCTCACTTGTCATCTTAGGTTTTCTCTGAGGTGTGGCTTTCTGAAAATGTCAATTCTCATTCTAATTTTTTTTCTATGTATGTAGTTGCTTCTAAGCTTACTACTTAGTAAAAATTGTCCTGCCTTCTGAAGATTGGGAGTGAATTGTAGAAGAATGTGAGTGCAAATGGAATGGTACTGGAGTTCATTTTAGCCTGAGAATAATGATATGGCTTCCATAGGTCATGGGACAACAATTGTCTCTCATGTTACTTTGTTTTGATCACAGAACCTGGTATTTGTGATCAGGACACATGTACACAATATTTGAAGAATCAGATCATCCTTTCCCACCTTGGCTTCTCTGACCTACATGCAATGGCTTCTAGGAATGAGTGTGTAGCTGCTTGCCTTAGGGATGATTAAAAAAAAATAGTCTCAATTGCACCAGATTTATAGCTGTGTGGAATGAGCCACAGTTTACTACCAAAGCTTTCCCTTGCAAGTTGCAAGTCTTCAGGATCAGGAGTTCTGCAATAGTTATGGCAGGAAGGTCTTTGCTAATGAAAATATTCTACAATTTCCCCATGACTCCTTCTTCTTAACTTGGCTCTTAAAGAATGGTAGCCCCACTAAAAAAAAAAAAATTAATTTCATGAAAGTCACATTAGTAGACGTATATGCAAATGTTAGCATTTTTTCATTTACTGAGTCCTTTCAAATTTTAAGTTGAGAAAACTGTTCTAAGTTCACAAAAATTGATTTTTATTATAATTATTATATTTTAATGATTACATCATGTTCTCATTTCACTTTCCTTCCTCTAATCTCTCACTCCCTATCCCATTCTCTTTTAAATTCATGGCCTCTTTTTCTTTAATTGCTATTAAATTATATATTAAGCATTATGCAAATGAATATATATACATATATAAAACATTATACAAATGAGTGACATATATATGATATGTCTAACTATATAAATCTATCATTAATCTGTATAATGTTTTTAGTTTGTATGTTTTCAGAGCTGACCATTTGGTATTGGCTACCAATTATTGTACTCTTCCCTGAGGAAGAATATTTCTCCTGTTCTCAGCCTTCCTTAGTTGCTTGTAATTCTTTGTTTATGGTTGAGGCCTCCTGGCAATATCAGAGAACCTACAACCATGAAATCTCACCAATATAGCTACCCAAACGCAAACTGAACAATGATAACACCAATAGAAATGATATCATGGAAGAAATTCACCTTTTTTTTTTTTTCCAAATGTGACTAGATCTAATGCAGTACATCAAAAACCTAAGCATTTGAAAGTTATTCAAGGCTTTTCTATTATAGAAAGACATTTAAAATGAACGAAGATTGGTGAGATTCTTAGAATGAATACTAAAGAGTGTATGAATAGCCGGGCGGTGGTGGCGCACACCTTTAATCCCAGCACTCGGGAGGCAGAGCCAGGCGGATCTCTGTGAGTTCGAGGCCAGCCTGGGCTACCAAGTGAGTTCCAGGAAAAGGTGCAAAGCTACACAGAGAAATCCTGAGAGTGTGTAAATAAAAAAAAATACTGTTTTATACTTACAGGTTTTTTTCCTCTGGGGACTCAATATGTAATATAATATTATATGAAGAAAGTGGCATAAACTTCAGGCAAATGGTCTTATGCCAATTAAGAGTAAATACCAGCAATTATATGTGCACTAATATTAATCTTTTTATAGTTTTGGCTCTGGTAAAATATATTATCCATGAGTTATTTTCATACTTCTAAAGGAATGAATTTGACATTTTAAAAAGAATAATTAACACTAGCAAATGATAAATGTTCACAAACAAAATATATTTTATATGTCCACAAACTGCTAAGTTGTCATTTCTTCATGGCAATTTAGATGTGCATACACAAATCCAATGTTTTGGTAATGGCACCAAGTCACTCATGTGTAAGACATTATGCACAGTGTGTTTCCTGTTATTTTGCATTGCAATATTCTGTGTAAAAACAATGTTTTGGCCTCAGGAGGAATATTACTAATAAATACACAGCAATAGATTTTTGGGAGAGGGCCACGTTTTGAATTTTTGAATTAACTTACAAAGAAGTCAACAGACAGGAGAGGGCAAGGCAGGGCTGGAGGAACTTATGGAGAACATGAATATTTCAATGATATTCATTTGTTTTTAAAAATCTGAT
Organism: Peromyscus attwateri; assembly: GCA_902168425.1. Classification (NCBI taxonomy): domain Eukaryota; kingdom Metazoa; phylum Chordata; class Mammalia; order Rodentia; family Cricetidae; genus Peromyscus; species Peromyscus attwateri. The sequence continues at coordinate 19,305 of CABHPP010102148.1, forward strand.
AGTCTAGTTGCCAATAGATGCAAGAAATCTGTTTTGTAATAAATATTATTTATAATTATATCTGTTTCACTATAAAAATAAGACTTATTAAGGAAACATCTGGCACATGAAGGAACTATAGTTTATAATGTTTCATATCAAAGATAAATATAGAAAATAGTGGTAAGAATAAAAAATTTTGTATTTCATGAAAGAATTCTACATTTGTGAGATTTTGTATATATGTATATATATATGTATCATATATACATATGCATATATAATCTAACATATATATACTTATTATCTCCTATCAAATGTTAACTTGTCTTTTTAGGAAAAACTGACTTCATCTATAAAGGAATCATAAGTTATATTTTACTCCCTAAATTCTTACTGTTCAATTATATTTTCACACAGACACATTTTAGTCTACATCATTCTCTTTTATTCATAATTGTCTTTCCAATTTCTTCTTGTTATGTTATGTGTTGCCCTAGTCCGTGCTTAATTGCCTACTGTTCCATATTAATGGAATAATTGAAGTATATCTGTGAAATTTAAAAAGTAACAAGGTAAAGGATTTTGTTTTTAAAAATAAAGGCCTTAGACATGAGAATAATTTAAATATGTTTATGGGTTCAGATTAAAAAATATGATAAAACAATTTTCTTAACCTTTAAATTATTTATGAAAACTAAATATCTCAAAATCATATTTTAGTGAATAAGTTATTTGGGAGGTTTTAGGATTCTGACTGCCCTGTGTCAAATTTCACAGGCATATTGCCTTATAAGACAAATATTGCGAGAATACATCTTTGTATAATTTTCAATAAGGTATATCTTCTAACCTATATAGCTCTTGACACTGAGACATGTTTCTTTGATGCAGCAGAATAGTGGATTCTGTTTTCTTTTCCATTCTGTTAGTCTTTTTATTTTTATTGGGGAATTAAGACAATTAATATTTAAGTTATCAGTGAGCAGTGCTTATTAATTCTTGCTAATCTATTGTTATAGTGTGGTTTTCTCTCATTTGTGTTTACTGTGAGGACAAATATATTCTCTTTTTCTTCATACAAGAACAGTAATCACCTGATTTGTGATTTTACCTTTATGAACTCATCTAAGTCTACATTCCTCCTAAAGGTCTCAACATTAATAATACTATAGTGGATATCTGGGCATTAACAAATAAAAATTAGGTAAAAAAATTTGGTTTATGACAATCCCTCAGATAAGTTTTATCTCCTTTTCTCTCTAGTATGCATTAGCGTATTTTAATATTTTTGTATGATATCAACATGTATACATATATGTAAGAAACAATGTGTCTGTATAATTAATATACAATATGGTGATGTATATAAAACACATAATTTATTTATTCTTTGTAAGTATCCCATAAAGATCTAAGTTTTATGAAAGCAAGAAGAGATTTCTGTTTTTAAAGAAATAACTAGAGTTCTTTCCAATATCTATCTCCAGTAAGTCTTTTTGGAAACATAACAGTTATTCTCACTAGATGAAAGTCTCTAGTAGATAGTTTTGGTTTTCAAACTACTCAGTAGAAAACTACTGATGTGTGCATTATTTTGAAAAATGTCTTTTACTAGTACACATTGTAAGATTTTACTCTGTTGAAATTGTGTACAAGTTCCTCGAAGGCTCTATTAATGACTATTCTACTCATCTGCTGTGAATCCAACACTTGCACAAATAAATGATAATATTCTCTATTTATCTTTCTGTACCAATTTTTTTTCACTTAACCTAATATCCTCCAGTTCCATCTGTTTGTGAAAATGAGAGAATTTCATTCTTTAAATTCTGTATGGATTCACTTGCAAAGGGATCAACTAAGTCCCTAACACTCAATGTATGTGAAAAATAACTCAAAATGGAACAAAGAATTAGATGTAAAGCCCGAAATTAAAGATCAGTCACAAAAAGATATAATACAAAGTATGTGCATTTAGATAGAGTTCTGAAGAAAATATTTTGGAAATGATCTCCAAAACTCAGACTAAAAATCAAGTGTTTGATAAATGGAATTATATCAGTGAAAAAGCTCATTCACAACAAAAAATATTACAATCAGAGTCTGAAACAATATAGCATGAGGAAAATATTTCCAAGCTTCATATTGGATAAGTAATTAATATAAAAATACATAAATAATTCAAATAAAGCAAATAATACTCACAACAAAACAATACTTTAAAAATCTGGCTTTAAAATTGTAAATGGAACAGGAGAGATGGCTCAGCAATTAAAAGCACTTAGTGTGCTTGCATAGGACCAAAGCCCTGTTTCCAACAGCTTATAACCTCCTATAACTCCACTTCCAACAACTTTGACCCTTTTTGGCCTCAAGTTATCTGCATTCCTGTGCAAATAACTACACAGAAACATACACACATGTTCTTAACATACAGAATCAATCAGGAGGTCCATTGATGCATGAATGGATAAATAATGAAACAGAATTTCTTCCTACAATTGCAGATCATATTTAATTTTGAGCTTGACTTTGTCTACTCTCTTTTTCCATGGCTTCTTATGCACCATACTCTTGGACTTACAGAAGATTAATTTATGAACTAATCATTCACTTCTCACTAACTGAGAAATTAAGCACATTCAAAAATCAGTCATCTGAACTCAACTACTCATTTTATGAAAGCAAAATAACATAACAAGATACTAAATTTCTCAGGGATTATAAATAATTCTGTTAATTTTAATTGCAAAGGGAATATAAATTAATAAGGTCAATTTTTGTTCTGAGTCATGGTAATGCATTTTTTTTCTTCTATGTGGCAATCCAATAACAGAAAATAAAAATTTCTTTGGAGAGATAAAATGTTCTAAAGGTTTATATAAGTGGACACCATGTAATTGATCATTCCAATAAGGACAAAAGTTCAAAAGGACCCACAATCAGTAATCACACAAAGGTAAAACCAGGGCTGCTAGAGGAAAACCTAAACTTAGATGGCCTTGATTACAACCTATGAAACAATGAGAAAGAAAAACAACTACAGAAAAGAGTACAATTTGCATCAGAATTGTGCCAGGTTGTAAACTAGATTATTTATGGTATTTATTTCTTTATATTCCACTAGTCATGATGTCAGTGCTAAGGTAGCTTCCTGGAAGGAAGACTGCTGTAGGATGGTCTGTATGTCAAATTACTCTGATTGGTAAATAAATAAAACACTGATTGGCCAGTGGCTAGGCAGGAAGTATAGGCGGGACTAACAGAGAGGAGAAAAGAGCAGGAAGGTGGAAGGAGACACAGCCAGCCACCGCCAGGACAAGCAGCATATAAAGATGCCGGTAAGCCACGAGCCACGT
>CABHPP010102148.1:22745-45173 GCA_902168425.1 Peromyscus attwateri
TTAGGCAGGAAGTATAGGCGGGACTAACAGAGAGGAGAAAAGAGCAGGAAGGTGGAAGGAGACACAGCCAGCCACCGCCAGGACAAGCAGCATATAAAGATGCCGGTAAGCCACGAGCCACGTGGCAAGGTATAGATTTATAGTAATGGATTAATTTAAGATATAAGGACAGTTAGTAAGAAGCCTGCCACGGCCATACAGTTTGTAAGCAATATAAGTCTCTGTGTTTACTTGGCTGGGTCTGAGCGGCTGTGGGACTGGCAGGTGAGAGAGATTTGTCCTGACTGTGGACCAGGCAGGAAAACTCTAGCTACAGAAGACCTGTGAGTCTATTGGATTTAATCTCAGGTTTTTCACAGTAATTCACACAAGAAAATCATATAAATTTTGAGGACACTGTGTTTGAAAAGAACAGTTAAACTTGACAGGATAGATGACCAGACTTATACAGAGACTTGCATTTTCAGTGTCAAACATGGGAGTGCATTTATTTCTGTAAATAGCACAACTAGGATACACGACGAAAATAAACATTTTACCAAATTTAACACTCAACACATTAAACAGCTTCCCATTATACTAGACTATATCAAAAAAACAAACCACTCTGAAATTAAAATGAAGTATTTTGTCATTTCTACCAGGCACCAAATTAATTATTCTTTGTATCATCTTCATTGTTAGGAAAAATAAATTTTTTACTGATTTATCTGTCTGGATAATTTTCTTAGACTGCAATGATGCTACTCATATATTCAAAATGAAAATCCAGCAGATGTGGAAGAGCCAGCTGAGAACTCAGGCATAAAGAACAATATCCTAAAAATTAATAATAACTGTAGGACTGGGGAGGTAGCTTTGTCAGGAACACACTTGTAATGCAAGGGTAGGGGCCTGAGCTTGATACACAGAACCCATGTGAAAAGTAAAAAGCAAATCAGTGTCAACTGTGAATCCGAGAAGCTATAATAATGACGTTCTTATTTTTATAATGGTTAATTGAATATTTGGAGAATAACCAACTACTTTCTTGTAGGTCCAATCCTCAAGACAGAACTCATGACTGGTACTGTTAACTGAACAATAATAACAACAACCAAATGAGGATGGTTCGGTCACAGGACCTAGGAGAGAATCTGTAACTATTATTCTGATAAATGGACACAATATTAAACTGCCCACTAAATACTTATATTTATTCCCTAAATAGCATAACTCTCACCCTCATTAGAGAAGTTTATTATTACAGGAGTTAGTGCTTAAACCAGAGGATCAACAACTGGTCAAAGTGCAGTGGGTGGCTGTGCAGGGAAGAGCTCTAAATAAGCCATCTACATCATACCCCATTGTGGTGATATTGTGTTCCCCAATATATTGTGCACCCTATTAAATTTATCTGGGGTCAGAGAACAGAACAGGCACTATATTAAACATAGGTTTAGGCAGTGGTAGCACACACCTTTAATCCTAGCATTCAGGAGGCAGAGATCCATCTGGATCTCTGTGAGTTCAAAGCCACACTGGAAACAGCCAGGCATGGTAACACATGCCTTTAATTCCAGGAAGTGATGGCAGGAAGCAGAAAGGTATATAAGCAGTGAGGAGCAGGAACTATAGAGCCTTGTTAAGCTTTTGGCTTTTAGCAGCAGTTCACCTGAGATCCATTCAAATGAGGACACAGAGGCTTTTAGTCTAAGGAAATAAGATCAGCTGAGGAACTGGCAAGGTGAGGTTGGATGTGGCTTGTTCTGTTTCTCTGATCTTTCAGTGTTCACCCCAATACCTGGCTCTGGGTTTGTTTTTATTAATAAGACCTTTTAAGATTTGTGCTACACCCCATCCACTCAATTATTATGGGTCATTTCTGAAGAGGAAGCAAAGAAATGATGACAATCAGAGATGGTGGACAACTGCTGAGAAAGAATGCTTTCCAGACATGACAGGCCATAACATGCAAACTCACTATAGTGAAAAAAATATGAATGATATTTTTGCCAAAAAAAAGATTTATAGAAAGAAATACATTAATAGTTCAGTTTCTACAATTCTGGTTTTAGTTTTAACTATAGCATTCAGTATTAATTCCCTTAATATTGTTGCTTAGAGCTCTTCTAGTGTTCAGAAAAGAAAACATATTGTACATTTTTACATCTCCATATCAAATTCCTATTTGTTCAAGAAATATGTTAAAAACATTGAGGTGATGAAAATGAATTCCATATGGTTTGCTTACATACACTAGAAGGAAATCTCATTGCCATAATCTACGGCAACATCTACAGCTTACCTTTTTGGGTACATGCGATCACTCTGTGTTTCATATACTACTCTGCATGCCTTGGTGCTTTCTCTCCAGTCACACTAGTGCATCCTCAACTAAGTGTTTTAATTAGCATGAAAGTGAAGCTGTGAGGCTTTTGTTCCTTTTATGTTTATGACTAATTTTCCCCCAAGTGCTGGAAAATCAGCATATGCTAAGAGCTCTAGGGCAGAAAGAAGCTAAAGGAAATCAGTTGTCATCCATGAAAAAGGACCCTGTTCTATTCAGAAAATGACAAGTATTCTTTTATGTTGATCACAGATGCAGATCATATCATTCTCAGTACAAATTAGACAACACAAGTATATCTTATAAACCAGAAAAGAACTCAGTTTCATGATTTTTAACATCCCACAAATTTGCATTTTGTGATACTGAAATTAGTGAATTATGATGAGCTGTGAAGAAATCAAAGAACTGTCTGAACTAGCCATATAGTTTAGCTAATTTCACTCTATGTAGTTAATATGCTATTTTGGTAATCCCTTTCTAATTTCAATATCATACATTTCGTTGTGCTATTGAAAAACATTTAAAATAAATTATTTTCATTCATTATTATTTTTGTTGGTATAATAGATTTAAGAAGGAGACTGTATTACAAAACTCTTACTAAATTTAGTCTTAAGTTTTCAAACTCATCACAATATTAATAAGTAAAACAAGACTCAGAAAGCTGAGTATAGTGTATTACAAAAATATAATCCACCTATAAAATAGGACATAGGGACACAAAATGAGTACAAGCTCCTCCTATTTCCCATGCTATGTATCTTTCTTCTAATGTCCTTTCTTTGGAAGGCAGGTGCTTACATTCAGTAATTAATTCTTTAGAACACATATTGTCTAAATTTCAATTTAGCACTGACTACATATATTTAATTTTTTAAAATTATTTTCTAGGTATCACATTTTTTACCCATTCATCCCAAATTATAAAGCATTAGAAACAAAATGACATTGTCTGAAAACTGTGTGCCTATGAATAATGATACAGAGCTTAGACCTAGTACTGTTTTAGTCTCTAGCTCTACCTCTGTTTCTCATACACCCATACACATGTACTAATAGTCACATGTACACTTTACTGGTTATGCAAAGGGTAGGGGTAAAGATGGCTGGGCATAAGTGATTATGTCTTCCCTCTTCATGTAGATGGCTTCAATCAGATAATTACTTTCTACCTTGAGGTTGTGGCACTTACTATAACTGTGATGAAAATATGCATTTCTACTTAACTAATTTTTACTAGAAGAGAGGAAAGTAACATTTTACGTTAAAAGAGATGCTATTTCCCTGATAAATTAATTCTTCAGCTATGAGTCATAGCACTGCACTTAATTGTTTTATTGACATTGACTATAGAATACTGAAACATTTTCTTTCCTGCTTATCACTTTAGTAGATTGGTTGATTACTTTCAGCTGATTAAAATGTCTATTTCTTACACAACTTTCTTCACATACTGTCAGTTGATATTTAAAAGGAATAGGCAATCCATCTCCTTTTCATAGTTTACATAATGGTTGAAATTTTTGCATGAGTTCCAGCCCCCATCCAACAGAACAAAAAAGCCAGGTCTCTTTCCTCTTTCCTCATACACTCATGTTTCTCTTGTTTCTAGTGCTCAATGTTGTGCTCATCAGTGTACTGCTCCACTGTGAATTCTGCAGTAGCACCTCTTCATTAGCCCTCACAGCAGTAGCTAGCTTTCTTTTCCTTTCTTCATTTGTTTTGTCTTAATGTTGGAAGTGGTTGTCTTAATTTTATTTCCTGTTGCTGTGAGAAAAATACCCTGACTAAAGCAACTTTAAAAAGAAAATGCTTTGTTGTTGTTGTTGTTGTTGTTGTTGTTGTTATGTTTTACAAACCAAAGTTATAGAACATCATTTCAGGAAGTTAATGTGGCAGGAATTGAAATATCCAATAATATTTTTTTGGTCAAGAACAGACAGCAATGAATTAAAACACACATACTGGTCACCTTATTCAAGGAACTACATCACCCACAGTGAATGAATCTCCACATTTATTGATAACCTCCTCCCACCATAAACAAACACACAATGTCAACCTAATCTAGGCAATCAGTTTCTTCTCAGCCATCTCTACACCTGTAGGCCTAGTTCTAGCATCATAGCTTGTGAACACCTTTGCCTGGTATGTGTAATTCTCATCCTAATTAAAAAAAAATGTCTTTTTGCAGCAGACAGAGTCCATTACAGAAATCCAAGACTGATTAAAGTGCAGATGACAGCTGAATGGGGGATGCCAGGTTTTAATTGATACATCTACAACACAATCCCTACACAGAAGGCTTAGTGAATATCCCAGAAGAAAGGATAGACAGATTGTAAAAAACAGAGGACCTGGACATAAGCTGTGAGGAAATGTGTTCTCAAGAGAAGGACAGCCACACCCATGGCATCTCAACAGTATGGCTGTGTAACAATACCTAAAAGTGACAACAGCAATCGGCATGTCATCAAGGATGGTGGAAATCTCATAAGCTTTCTTGGAGTCAGAGGGCAGTGCTAGCCACTAGTTAACCCTAGAGGTTTGGAGACCTGTAGACAGAGGGACAGGAAGTGGAAAGGCAGGGCTGAGACAGGATCTTGGGCCTTGTAGACTGGAGGAACGGAAGAGGCAGGAAGCAACTGTGGCTGCTCCCCTGCTTCTCTGATATTTCATGTTTTTTATCCTGATATCTGACTCTTGGTTTTTATTGATGAGATTAATTAGGTTTATGAATCAACCCAGTATAAGGGTCTCAAAACCTGATTAAGAGACAAAGACCGCCTTTGCTCCCACTATTAGGAGTCCCACAAGAAGACCAAGGTACACAACTGTCCCCATATGCAGAGGGCCTAGGTCAGTCCCATGCAGGCTCCCTGGTAGTCTACCTTTGTAAATTTCTGGTAATTTGCACTGTACTAGATTTCTAGCTCATTCCTGAGATTCCCTCCTGTCAGGGACAAGGACAGAATCTCTAGTTAATGGAAAAATACAGACCCCCGATAAGACAGGGAACTAGAACATCTTGCGGTCAGATTGCCTAGTGGCCTTTTTACCCTGTCAACATCCTGCATAAACATCCTACACAAACATCCTACAGCTGCATTAGCTTGCCCCACCCTACGCAGATAACAGCTTCCTGCTCCCCTGACCCTGCAGGAACTATGTAAACCCTCTTGGAGAAAAATAAAGTTGCACCTTGATCAGAATCTTGTCGTGGTGTATTCCTTTGTGTCTCCTGTCCCTATCATTCCGTCCTTAGGGTGGTTGAGTTCCTGTTGAAGCCCTGCTGGCCAGGGCACCCTCCAATTCCAGTTGTCTCTTCTAGTATTGTCTCCCTCCATCCTTTCCCTACCTGATCCTTCCTGTTCCCATCCTCCTATCTCCTCCTCCACCCATGATGTCTATTCTATTTCCCTTTTCCAGGGAGATTCATTGTGTGTGAAGTATTGCATGTCTATCTCCTTTTTACTTAGCTTCTCTGAGTATGTGGATTGTAGCATGGTTATCTTTTATAGCTAAAAATCCCCTTACAAGTAAGTACATACCATGTCTGTCTTTCTGGATTTGAGTTACCTCACTCACCCCCAAACTTCCACACTCTCTATCTTGACTTCTCCCAACCCTAGCTCCAGACCTACTTCCTCTTACTTTAGATGTCCAGGCCTCCAACACAGGCACAGAATCCCTGCTATACCAGAGACCACAAAGACTGGAAGAAGTTCAGGCATACTGCCTGACCACCAACTCCCCTACTCTCTCAGCCTCTGCCAAAGGTATCCCAAGAGACTTCTTGCTCTATCAGAGAGCAGCCTGAGTTAGAGAATCCCTGCTGTACCAGAGATCACACAGACTGGGAGAAGTCCAGATAGGCTATAACCTCCCAGATCTTTCCCTACTCTCTCACTATTTCAGCATCCCCCACCCTGTCTCCAGTCCTGCACCCTCCTCCATGCTGTGCCCCAGCCTCCAAGAGGGGCAGAAACTCGCTTCTCCAAGCAGACTGGGAGAAGTTCAGGTAGGCTTCCAGCGTACCAACTCACCCAATCTCTTTGGCCTCTATCCACCCTAACCACAATCCCAACCTCCAGCTGGGGCAGAGACTCTCCTGCTCTACATGAAACCAGCAAGTTCACCAATAGCACAGTCCTCAACTGGGGTGTTGACTCCCTATTCTACCAGAGGTCACACAGACTGGGAGAAGTCCAGGTAGGCTACCTGCCCTCCCACCATATCCCCTAGTCCTATACCCTCCTACTTGCCTTTCCCCCACCTGCAACTGGGGTGGAGACTCCCCATTCCACCAGAGACCAAGCAGACTAGAAGTCTAGGTAGGCTGCCTTCCCTTCAAATGCCCAGAGTCTTTCAGTATATCTGTGCACCGCCCACACACACACACCCTATCACCACTCCTGTGGCCTCCTAGTTGCCTTTTCCTAGGCTCCAATTGGGGCAGAGACATTGCTGTACCAGAGACCAAAAAGACTGGTAGATGACCAGGCCACATAGAGCAGAAGACCAGAGAGGAAACAGAAACCAAGGAACAAAGCACCCATTCAACAAAGACAAACTCAGAAATCAGTACCTGGGACTTTAATTATCCCAGACCAAGAAGTCCAGAGGCCAGCACAAGAAATAACAGTCAAGGCACTATGTCACCACCAGAACCCAGCTATCCTACTACAAGGAGCCCTGAACACTGCAGCAGGACAGAAACACAAGAAAAGGATAGTTATTTTTCTACAACACTTTATAATTAAATAGCATGATGAAATAGTTTTGGGAAGAAAGATGAGGGAGACTCAGTGAAGAAAGAAATCAGACTATGCTCAGATAAAATATCAGCAGCAGTATGACATATTAAAGAAATTACGAGAAATTCAGAATTTCTGGATCATAATACAATGCACAGTGGATAGAGAAGTGTTGGAAAGTAAAAACAGCGAATTATAGAGTGGGGCTTTAATGCAAAGAGGAAGTCAGGAAAAATGTTGAAGATTCTGATAATAAAAGAGGTATCAGGTTAGTGTAATAAATATAAACCAACTGAACATATTGAAAAAACTAAAGCATAATTGCATTTACAGTTTACACAATTAGAATGTGAGAAATGGTAGAGAAAATTATTACAATGTTAAAATGTCAATCTAACCAGGTCTTGAATTAAGATAGTGTTTCTGAAGACAGATGAAAGAAACTCAAGAATATTCTAAACATTTTAATTTACTTGATTACGGAACATTTTGAATGTGTCAAGAGCAAGGGAGCATGATATTGATGATGCCTTTTAGATGGTAAACATCAACTGACCAAACTCTCAGACATTATTTGAGATGCTTAAGAATTATGTAAAATTCATATTAAGAGTACAGGATTGGCCGGGCGTTGGTGGCGCACGCCTTTAATCCCAGCCCTCGGGAGGCAGAGGCAGGCGGATCTCTGTGAGTTCGAGGCCAGCCTGGGCTACCAAGTGAGCTCCAGGAAAGGCGCAAAGCTACACAGAGAAACCCTGTCTCGAAAAACCAAAAAAAAAAAAAAAAAAAAAAAAAAAAAAGAGTACAGGATTGAAGTATAGCAAATAAACAATTAAATAACCTGAAAAGACAAGAAATTCTGGAAGAATCTGAATATTAATGTCTTTCCTATCCCTTTCAACTCTATTCTACTATGAATGGTAGACCTTAGCTTTGGTGAGCTAACTGTGCTATTGGTAAGTCATGTTCAGAAGCGGAGTGGTACATACTTTTCAGCCACACAGGCATTTTCTTCTAAGGCACTATAGGGTTAACTTAGTAAACTCCATAAGAGTTTGAATAGAGATCTAGAAATATGTCCACGGTCCAAAAATAGGTTTCAGTAATACTAGATGTAAAGCAACTAGAATCCTTTAAGTCTTCAAAAGTGTGTTAATCAGAGTACTCTTTTAGAAGAGCTCAGTGGTCTCTTTATCAGGGGTGACTCTAGGAGACGTGTGTTGCTGCTTTGCAAATACAATAATTACAGAACTGAAATATCAGCATGGATGTATGCATTCTGTGAGGAATATAAACTCTGAAGACAACCAAGGCCATGCTGAAGGGAATAAATGAACAAAGTGATCATTGATCAGTATTGCAAAAGAAGCTTTAAACTGGGAAAAATATGATCTTCAGGAAAATATATTTTCAATCAAGAAGTAGACACTGATTAGTTTTAGACTGAGCAATGCTGAAAAATTCTTTTAGTGCCCACAGATAAAATGTAAGGAATAGAACAAAAATGTTCAATGATAGTCATCAGTGAAGAGTGTGACATGCCTGTAAATAAATTAAGAAAGATGTCTGTGTCTCATAAATAATCATTTTTGACCCTGTAATTAATAAACATGATTATTATATGATATGTGCATTTATGAACTGGAAAGTGAGACAAGCTGCATATTATGAAAATTATAAACATATACATATATCTATATCATATTTATATTTTTGTTTTTGATTTTTTTAATAAAATCATCCAAATATGAAAAGTGAAAGATTTTGCTAAGTATATAATTTTAACAAGCAGCCTGAGAAATAAAATAAATATGCACCTTTATTAAGTCTACTACTCTTTTTTAGATTTTTTTTTTCTGGTTTTTCGAGACAGGGTTTCTCTGTGTAGCTTTGCGCCTTTCCTGGAACTCACTTGGTAGCCCAGGTTGGCCTCGAACTCACAGAGATCCGCCTGCCTCTGCCTCCCGAGTGCTGGAATTAAAGGCGTGCGCCACCACCGCCTGGCAAGTCTACTACTCTTTAATACAAAATAATGATAATGTTTTGACTCCTGCCATACATAAGTCATGGGCTATAGGAAGTCGTTTAGTCAGCTTATATCCAGCTCATATCCAGACCCAGGGGAGTTAACCTCACATGTAAGTTAAAAGCAAATGTGTGGATGCAGAGAAAAGAGCATCTTATTTAGAATATCATTAATATGTTTTATGAAATGATTTAGCATATAATAGGAAAATTTTAAGTATGATATTATATACTTAGTTATATTTGAATATGTAGAGATATCCATTTTTGTCTTGATTGATGTAAATTCTTATGTCAAAATGTTTTCCTCCAAATCATTATCATTTATTTTTCTTCTTGTTCTTCTCAGAAATTTTTTTGAAAGCTTAGTTCTTCTTCATTTAGTAATAGCCTATGGGGTAAGATTACACAGTAAAATCCATGACATTTCTTTATTGTTTAATTTAGAGCACCTTTAAATTTTTTCTAGTCTATATTCCCTGCAGCTGTATAACAGGGATACATTTATCTACCTCCCTTCATGAGGACAACATGCATGGATGTGGTGCACTTACCTATGGCAGAAAAACAAACTCATACACATAAAATAAAAATAAGTATTTAAAAATAAGTTTAGATAAAAATGATTTAAGTATAATACTTTCTTCTTTTGATGTGCTATTTATGCAGTCTAAAATGCTTTCTATTGCTCTTTATAGCTAACTAAGAAAGTATTCTATAAAAAGAAGATATCCTAATATAGAAGTATCTCCCACGCTTATGGATTGGTAGGATTAACATAGCAAAAATGGCCATTTTACCAAAAACTATCTACAGATTCAATGCATTCATTACCAAATTCCAACACAATTATTTACAGATCTTGAAAGGAAATTTTTCAGCCTCATGTGGAAAATCAAATATCCCAGTATTGAAAAAATCATGAATAATAAAAGAACTGATGGAGGTATCATCATCTCCAACTTCAAATATTACTGCAGAGCTATAGTAATAAAAACATCATGGTGTTGACACAAAAATGGACATGTTGATCAATGATATCTAATTGAAAACCTAGTCATTAACCCACACATTGATAAACACATGATTTTTGAAGAATAAGCCAGAAATACACTGTGAAAAAAACAAATGGTTATGATCAAAACGGATAGCTCACATAGAAAAGTGCAAATAGACCCATATTTATTACCCTGCACAAAATTCAAATTTCAACATAACACCAGGTACACTGAACCTAATATAAGAAAAAGTGGGGAACACCTTGAACTCATTCTGAACAGAACACGACTAGCATAAGTGCTTAATCAACAATTAGTAAATGGAACCTCATCAAAATTTAAAGCTTCTGCATGACAAAGGACACCACCATCATTAGGACAAAGTGACAGGTTACAAAATAGTAAAATATTTGCACTAACTACATATCCAATAGAGGGCTAATATCCAAAATACATTAAGAACTTTAAAAAAAAGGACCTGAAGAAAACAAACAAACAAACAAAAACATTAAAAATGGGGGTACAGATATAAACAGACTTCTTCTCAAAAGAGGAAACTGAAATGGCTTAGAAGCAATTAAAGAAATATTCAGAATCCCTAGTCATCAGAGAAATGCAAATCAAAACTACTTTTAGCTTCATCTTAGACCAGTTTGAATGATCAGCATCAATACAACAAATGACAGCTCATGCTGGTAAGAATGTGGAGTAAGGGCAACACTCATTCATCATTGGTGGGATTGCAAACTTGTACAAGCACTATGGAAATCAGTATGGTTGTTCCTCGGGAAGATGGGAATCAGTCTACCTCAAGATCTCACTATACTACTCTTGGAAACTTACCCAAAGTATGCTTCATGTTACTACAGCAACACTTGCTTAGACATATTTATTTCTGCTTTATTCATAATAGCCAGAAACTGGAAATAGCCTAGATGTCTGTCAATGGATGTATGGGTAAAGGAAATGCAATACATTTACAAAATGGGAAAATTAATTTGCCACTAAAAAAGAAAATCATTAAATTCATGGGTAAATGGATGGAACTAGAAAAAAAATTATCCTGAGGTAAACCAAACCCAGAAAGAAAAATATGTTATATATTCACTTACATGTGGATGTTAGCTGTTAAGTCAAAGATAAGAAAGCTATAATCTGTAGAACCACAGAGGTTAGGTGTTGAGTAAAGGACTAGGTGAATGGAACAGATCTCCTATGGAAGGAAAAACAGAAAGGTAGTGAGGATTGACTAGTGGTGGGGGATTGAAACAGGAGGATCAAATCGGAAGGGGGACTGATAAAGGGCCATTTGAGGGGCTTATATGAAAACCTAGTAGAGTAGAAACTTGCTAAATTATATGTGTATATGAAGGTGATCTAAATGAAATCACCAAATAATGAGGGAGACAGAGCCCCTACTAGATATCTCTTGTCAACAAATGAAGCTTCAGTACTGAAATGGATTACTTCTAATTGAGTTATAGGCCAAGGGGTACAAAAATACAGAACTGCAAACTATAGGATGCTCTTCACAAACCGACACTATTGCTGAAAATAACACCTACAGAAGTCATTTAAAGTGAAGTCGATATGGTGCTACGTAGAGCTTTTATTTCTACTTGCTAGTGTTCTTGGTTCTGGGAGGGATTCTGCACACTAACATAGGAGAAAGGTAAACACCAACCCAGTTACAAAACATTAGAACTACAATGGTGTCCTGCTTGCAAGTACATTAGTGCAATCAATGATGCTAAAAGTTTTGTGGGAGTGTTCAACGAATATCTTATTTAAGGCCCTGTCCACGAGATGGATCACATACCTGCTGTTGCTTTGAAACTAGCTCCAGAACCCGAGACTAGACAGCCCAGGGACCTAAGGAAATGTAGATACCACTGTTTATCGAAAGGAAGGTAGCAATAAAATGACTCCTAATGACATGATGCTATCTATACTCATAGATCAATTCTCAATTCCTGGCTAAGCCACCATCAGAGAAGCCTCCTCCTGCAGCAAATGGGACAAATACAGAGAAAATATACAGAGACTGAGAGACCTTGAAACACTCAGCACTAAATGGCATGTCTGTATCTAATCCTTTCCCTCATGGCTCAGGAAACCCTGCAGAAGAGAAATCATAAAGAGTATAAGAGCCAGAGTGGGTAGCCTTCTAAATACAGCAGGGCCTACACACACACGTGAACTCACAGAGACTGAGGCAGCATTCACAGGATCTGCACGGGGCTGTACAAACTGGGCCCTATAGCTGAGAGGAGAAGTGAACATATACCACCACCACTAACTCAGAAGCAATCTCCATTGGTAACCCCTTGCAAATGAAAATTTATTTTTTTCCATGGAAGTCTCACTGGGGAACAAAGTTAAGAATAGTCTACATGACTGTCAGTAGATGGCCAAAAGGTACTGAAGTCAATGCATCTTTGGAGGTTCCTTGTCTCATAATGTTGTATCAGGACTTCTCTTCAAATTTCATGTATTATTATTATTATTATTATTATTATTATTATTATTATTACTATTGCCCTACATGTTTGGCATCTGGTTTTATATTGTATAGGATTCCTAAGTGTGCAAATAAATGCATCTCTGTATCTACATTTTTTTTTCTTGGGATCTTTTCCTTTTGATTGTTCCTTTTGTCCTATTCTGCTTTGTTTGTTTTTATTTTATTCTAGTATATTTTATTTTATTATTATACCTTTTGATGCCTGTTTTCTGAGGAAAGAAAGAAGGGTAAATATGGATGGGGGGAGGGGGAGGAAATGAGAGCAGTAGGGGAGAGGAAACCATAATCAGTACATATTATATAAAAATAAAATCTATTTTCAATAAAATAAAATAAAATCATCAGTTGTCAAATCTCCAGATAAAGAAATCAACAAGAAGAAAAAGAGTTTAAAAATAATGTTTTCATGTTTCCCAGAAACTTATGGAGTTGGAAAGATTCACACAGGACCGTTTCCCACATCACGGTTTTCATTCAAAGGTCCATCTGCTATCACATAAAATGACTTTCCATTTAAGTGAATTTATGTGTGATTTACATAGTGCTATATTTGGCATACTTGTACATATTTGTGGTTAAAAATATAAAAGTGTTTTTCAGTCGAAACAAAACACCTTAACAATTTTGTTCTATGTTTGGTTGTGTAAAGACAAGGCAAAGAGACAAAGATTCCATTGTCTACAGAGTGTTTTATAAGGTGACAGGCTAACATCATGAGTATTGGCTAAAGAGCTAAATTCACAAATGCTCTTAGTTTGTATGAAAATGTGTGTAACTACCTTTTTATGTTTCTGATTCTTACTTAAAACTGATAAAAAAAACCCATATGTTAACAGTCATTCTTTAAAAATAAGTTTTGCTAATACCACAGGAGATAACTCAGAGAGAAAATAGGAAGATCAGTGACATTCCATTGTCTATTTCCCTTCATATCTGAGAGAATTCCAAAGTTAACAGTGTTAAACTAGAGAACTGATGAGTTCAGAATTGATGTAGTTCAAAAAATTATATTGTATAATCGAAAAAGAAATTCCATTTTTATAAAGTCTAAAAGAGAACGGCTACTATGGACAAGACAGAGTCTTCTATTTGAAAGATATTTTTTTTATTTTATTCAGTGAATACGAAACTTGGATAATTATCTTCCCCACAGAAAAAAAAATGAATCATGAAGAACTAAAGTTGCAACATTTCACACACATAATGATAGCACATGCAGCATGATTTTATGTGGTCCCTAACAACAAATCACTCTGAAAATCCGTGAGTCAAACTGTGACTCTGATGTTTACCTGTTGGTGCTTAATCTCAAGCAAAGCCAAGCAGTGGAGCTGAGCTGGTTGGAATACACAGGCCTTTCTTTGATACATCCCCTTACTACATATCTTTGTCTCCATGGCCACAGAACCTTTTTTTGTTTTCCAAACTACTGTTGATCCTCCATCTGTCCCTCCCCCCCCCCTTTTTTTTTCTTCTTTCTGCCATCACCAGAATATACAGACATAAATCCACAAATGGAGAAAGCAGTAAGTCTCTTAGGCTACTAAGGACTATGGTAGATGAGAAAATTTTGAGACATCTCAAGTTATAATTTTCAATCTCTAGGATCAGACTACAGTTTCAAGACAGTGATAGTAATGTTAAATGAGAGAGACAAGAGAAAGGAATCACTAGATTATCTATCTTTTGAATAATGAGTATATATCCATTAAGCAGAGATAGTGTTAGAAGAGAATCCATGCAAGAGAAAGTACTATGCAAACGCATTGGCTTTGAGGAACTGTGATTTGGGAGGCCAATCTTTCTCAAAGCAGATGGCAGAAGAAGATAGGTTGTTTGCTAGGGTCTGCTTCCTTTTAGGAGCTAGTATGAATCCGGCCTTCTAATTCGTTCAGTATCAGCTTTTACCTCTCCATCGGAATCAGTTCAGTTACAACTCTCATCATGATAATGCCTTGTTTTCTACCCCATGTAATTTGGTAGCAAATGTTCCATTATTTGGTGTCCTAAGCTAAAGATTTCTGTTGAAGATCTGTAGCCTCTCTTCAGGACCTCATGTATATTTTCTATATAGATTATATCATATATATGTTCACATATACATGCCTATGTGACTATAGTTTGTTGATAATAACTTACTGTGCACATATATATACATATATACTGTGTGTGTGTGTGTGTGTGGGTGTGTGTGTGTGTGTGTGTGTGTGTATTTAATGTTGGAATTAAAACAAGATGGAAACATGGAAATGAATTATTTAGCAATTAACTCATTCATGGAAGGGAGACATCTAGAAACAGTGACAAAAACCTTCGAATGTCTTTTCCAAATACTTGTGACATACTGTTACAGTGATTGCCAAATTGTTTTGATTTTTGCTAAGTGTCTGTTTATTTTAAATATTCCATGGTTTGTTGAGGTATACTGATTCCATTTAAACCTTGCCTTCCTCATAACCACTGTATTTTTAAAAATTAACTGTTATTGAATAAATGGCAAATCTACTTTCATTTTCTAATTTGACAAGCTACCTTGGTATGGACAACCTTGGTTACAAACATCTTCGTTTCAGAAGTACCGCAAATTTTTAAAAATGGCCTTAAAATTTGTGATATAGGCCTAGGAAATAAAACTTAAAAATGAGACTGGGGGTACTAATGGAACCCAAAGTTCTTAATCAGGGTTCTCACTCTGTCTTCATGAGGTATTGGGGAAGTTTATACTGAGAAAAGAGGGTGTAACCCTGGAAGGGAAGCCTAGTGGTGTTAGCAGGCATAGTGCAAGTAGATGTCAGGAGTAAAGGAGAAAAAAAAATTCCACAAAGTAGCTAGGGAAAAAAAAAAAAAAAAACAACAACAACAAAAAAAAAAAAAAACAGGAATGCCTAAAAAGACCTTTGAACAGTGGGTCACTTTGCAGACCCCTACAACAATGGAAGGATTTCTGGAAGGGAGAGACAATGTGGCTTCTAGCTCTCAGCCCGAGATGCAGTGAGTGTATTCTGATAGGAGTTAAGTTCTGTGTGATCCCTAAGTTCTCATTTACATGTATTAAAGCACAAGTCACGGGGAAATGTCCTAGTAGAAATCATCTCTACTCCCATGATCTGGTCTTATCATCATAAGTTTGACCATGGTCATTGGTTGCTTATTTTATTTTATTTTGGTTTGGTCAATCCTACCTTTTAGAATAATTTTTTTGATTAGGAACAAAAATAATAACATAATTACAAGAATGACCAGTGTCTCTAGGACACAATGTGGTGTTATAGATTCCCACATTTTCTTGAATTCTAACTGAATATAGCATGCTCCTCATTTTGCCCGTCACTGCTGCAGTGAAGCATAATAACCTGCATACTGTCACATGAACGCTTGCACCATCTTCTGTTAGCCAGTCAATGTATTTTTTTATTATTTTCTTTAAATAATATGCAAATTCTTAAAATAAATACACCTGTGTCAGGGAGAATCTGAATATTCCACTATAAAAATGGTCTATTTATTAATATTATTAAACTAATATGGATATATCATCATCCTCCCTAGTTCATAATTTACATGATGGTTAATGTTTAGCACTGTATTTTTGTGTATTTAGATAGGAATTTTTAAAAACTAAATTTGTTCTTAGATAATTTTCTGCACAGACATAATACTTTCTGACCACTCTCGCTCACCCTTTCTACCTCCCTACAATCCCGGTCTCACTCCTTCCTTCCCAAAAATTTCTTCCTCATGTTCACAATCATGACTATTTCTTTTGTTTCATGATAGCCTGATTTAAATCAGGGCTGACTGTGTTAACCAGTGTTTTGAAGCTATCCACTGAAGCCTGAATGTCTCAGCAGTATGCACATACTTAAAAACAGTGGTCCCCCCTTCAGAAGTAAATGGTAGAGTTATATGAACCCTCCCCCATTTTGTGCCTGATTGCTGATAGGGTCAGTCTTGTGTAAGCCCAGTGCAGATGAATTTCTAAATAGTCTTATTAAATAAGAAACACAGAACCAAATACAGAGGTAATAGCCAAAGAGATCAGATCAATAGCCATGACCAGCTTTAGCTTACCACCAGCAGTAGGTTCCACAGAGAGAGAGAGCTTCTTCCCGTCTAACCCATGTTTTTATTGCCTTCCTGTTCTGCCTTCCCATTGGCTCTAAGCCCAGCCATAAGACTTCTTCGCCACTGCCTGTCTATACAGGCCTCCAGGTCTCTATGGTTGGTACTGGGATTAAAGGCTCATGTCACCATGCTTGGCTGTGTCCTTGACCACACAGAGATTCTGCCTGCCATGTGATCAGATTAAAGGTGTGTGCTTCCAACACCTGACTTCTGTTTTATGGCTATTTGACCTCTGACCTCCAGGCAACTTTATTTATTAACATACAGATAAAATATTACATTTCAGCGCAAATAAAATATCACCATAGCCCAGTGCAAGTAACTACAGATATTGTGAGTGAGGACAGTGGAATGTTTAATTCAAGTGCTCATTTTGGAATGTTATTAATTAACTTCTAAATAATACATTAAAATAAATAAAACTCTATGATGTATGATTCAACATATTCTGTTCGAGAAAATATCAGTGTAGCAAAATAGCAACTGGAGTGCGAGATGAGGGAAAAAATAAGAAACGTTTCCTATCTAATAAAAAGAGTAGATAGGTATTGTGGTTTGACAGTAAGATGTCTGTCACAGACACTGGCGTTTGAACATATGATCACCAGACAGTGGCATTGTTTGGGAAAGTTATGGAAGCCTTCAGAGGTGGATCTTGCTGGAAGAAGTACATCCCTGGGGTGGTCTTTGAGGTTGTAATGGACTTCCTCCATTGTATATTCTTCTGTGCTGATGTAATGTGATCAGTAAGCTCTCTGCTCCTACCCCTTGCCTTCCTTTGTGTTGCTGTGTCGACTCCACCATAGTGGAGTCTATCCTTCTGGGTCTGTAGCTCAAATGAACCTTTCTCCCCTAATTTGCTTTTTGTCAGGTATAATTTTTTAACACAGCAACATAAAAATATTAATATAGTAAGCCTATATTAAAAAATACTACTCCAAATTTGGAAGAAAAAATTACAAAGCATCATTGCAGTATCTGTACATTTGAACAGCATTGGTACATTTAGTATATAAGTAACATTTGTATACTTTTATGTTATCTAAACAAAATCTTTCTATGTGCCCTTGTGTCTCCCCCATCCTACATATCCAGGCTATTCTTGATGTCTCAGAAATGTCTGCTGCCTTTGACTCCCTAGTTCTGGGATTATAGAGATGCAACACCATGTCCAACATCAGGAACATATTTTATTCAAATTCACATACCTGTTGGATTCCCAGAGCTTTCTGTACATTTGCAGTTAGGAATTGTTGATAGTTGAATATTTAAGTTTCGTTTGTAAAATGGAACAAAAGTCTTTGTTCACTGAACTAGTTTTCTTTGCTATGTTATTCGCTACCAGAAAGAAATGGTTTGTTATTGTAGTACATGAAGCTATGTAGCAGGATAGGTTTTATGCTCTATCTGCCCTGACTTTGCAGACTATACTTTCCAATTTACAACAGGAAATCCAAACCTATAAAAATCTAATTATTTCATATGGTGGACTCAGCATGACTCTCCCTTCCGCTTCTCTCTCCTCTGTTTGGCTGGGTGATGAGTGCAGTTTCTCTAGGGCTTCATATCTTTTTTTTTTTTTTTCAACACAGCTAGATTCTGAGAACACACACAGAAGAAAGGGATTTGGCACGCATCTTTTCCCATCTCTTTTCCGTAATTATAGTTAATGAAACTATGTGTGTTTTTTCACTTGTGTGGTCCTCTGGAAAATATGTGTTTATTTTATTCCAAAATATGTCATTCCAGTATTTGGTTTGGTTCAATATTATTATCTTTTTCAAGAGTAACAAGCAGAACTTTTCCAAAAATATGTTAATAATTATGGTATTAACCACTAAAAAAATGTTGTACTTCAAAATTAAAATTCATTGAAGGCCATTCTGCACTGTAGTAACTGGGTCATGAGTTTGGGTGCTCCTGCTTAGCATGCATTTACTATTCATATGTATTCCCTCACCTAGAGGCCTGATATTTTTAATGAGATTATATCAAAGGATGTGAAGGCTGGAGAGTAGTAACATCATTTTACTAGATAATTCCCAGAACTCTGATCCACTTCAGTGAGGCAATTAAGACTGCTGACTACAATAAATGATACTAGGAGATTATAGAGGTTTTACTCCATGCATGCATAGTTTAAAAAATAATTTAGGTTTACTTAACATAAAAAGAAAACTGCCTCCAGAGGGGGAAATGTGGGAAATTTTCATTTTTCAACTTAAGCAAATACATTGAAGTGATTTTCTCTTGCTACATCTGGGTGACACTTTGGTGCATTGTAATGATAAATGATTTCTGTGAGGCCTACTAAAGGAAGAAGATTTTAATTGTTCACTTTTCCAATGTGTTCACTAATATACGTAATATTCATTATGATTATCAAGTTATTCCCCATGTTCTTTAGCCAGGGAAAACGAATATGCCCAGATGTCATTTTCATCAAAAGTAATATGCATTTTGGAATCTTTCTTCCCGCTCAGCTCACAGCTGCCACTGCTTCCAGAGACAATAGGAGACTACCTGAAAACAAACACAGGAAAATCAAAGTTTGTTGTGGGGAAGAGTTAATTCCGCCAGAGAGGTGACCTTTATCCCCACATACTCTCTTCATTTTATTTTATTTTATTTTATTTTTTTTCATCAAGCCTCTCCAAAGGGACTCATCATATGCAGGGCTCTACGAAGAGAAAAAGCGAAGCATTGTCCTTATCACCTCCGTCCAGAAAGCGGCAGGGTAATAGGACTTTGTAAGGTGAAATGAAGCCCGGTCTGATGGCCGCTGATTAAAAATTGACTCTGCCACATCAAAGAGGAGTTGAAGGTGAAAATGATGATCACCTCCCTCTCCCAGGGACCCTGCACTGCTTCTTTTATTCAACCTTGAAAGGTTCTTTCTGAATAAGATAATATCCCTTGAGTCCATTCTGCCTTGGCAGCATGGAAAAATGTAGATCAGTCTGCCTATTCTTTATGAAAAAAAAATAATAACAGGATTTTGTTAATGACATAGCACTTTAAAGTGATGGCTTGTACTTGGTAAATGCTGAGAAATTAATTATAATATGCTTCTTAAATTACAGATCAAATTAATTGTTGGTACGCAGCCACTAAAAAGAACATGGTAAATCTTAGCTGTTGTAACTGTTTTTTTTTTTTTCCTGATTGTTTTCATGCTTAGATACAACATTTCTGCTTAAGTCTTTTGTTTTCATCATATTGTAGAAACACTGAAATTTCAGGAAGGTTGTCATCTGTAGGATAACATCTCTATCTCTATGAGTAAAAATACCTGATGTTTTATGTCAATATCTATTTTGTATCTTATATTCTGAGTGTCTTAAGTTACCCATTTGATAATCTAGTCCCCAGAGTATGGAAACACACACACACACACACACACACACACACACACACACACACAACTATGGATACACATTGAGATACAATCCAACTAGAAAATACATACACATAAATGTACCTGTGAAAATAGATTTTTATAAAATATCCATAAATTATAAACATAAAAGATATATTTATAAAAATACAAACTTTGAATCTTTGCAAATCTATCAAAAAGAGGTAAATACTATTTCATCCTGTTTAGAATACTCAAAGCTTTGACACAAATTTTCTGAGCCTTCTACATTTTCATTATAGATATTTCTTTCTCTTCTTACTTTTCATTAGAGCAGACACAGTATTTGCAAGCAAGTGTTTCCTATCATCCAGGATTCCTATTAATTTCATAAGACACTTGTCATGGATTACAATATTCAAAATGTGAAAAGTATCTTGAATTTTAAAATAAATAAAACAGGAGTTACATGTTTTGGATACATGAAATACTTTAAAATGCTATCTATAGGAATAACAGTCCTTATGAAAAACAGTTCATCACTTAAAAAAATGTGTGTGAGTTCAGTGTTTTTATATTTACATATTGAGCAATGTTACATACACAGCATGGTTTTCAGTCCCTAAATGATTTCCATATATGACATGATGGAGTTTTTAGTAGCAAACACAGAAATATAGTAATTATATTGTTTGTTTTATTGTTGTAAAATTTAAAATCTTAGTAATGATTCTGGAAAAGTCATCTTATCATGGTTGATATTTTGATATAAATGTATATATCCATAGCAGAAAACTACTAAGTCTAAATATTTAATGAGTGTACACATGTATCCAGATATAAAAGATATGTAAATAAAAAATAATGATGATAAGATAGACATATTCTAAAATATATATGATATTGATGATTGACTGTTCAGGGTAATGTTTATTTCAATATAAAAGTGCCAAGGAAGTTGCTACACACTTAACTTGTAATTAAATGTAAGTTGATTGTAAATTTCCAGTATTATACATTGTTTTTACCCTTGAATCATTCAGATCTTTCAAAGCATGTTAAGAAGACACGTAAGTTAAATTTACAGAAGACAGATAAAGTCAAGAAACTAAATGTAAACTGAAATGACTGGCCAAATCAGACACAAAGTATGTTGGCAGAGATGCACATGTAAGTTCTCTGACATTTTTCTATATATTTATAGAAAAAACATGACAGTTCAGAAATCTATATGGAACAAGCTACACAAAATGAAAGGTCTCTGCTTAGGCTTATGATATATAGACTAACAATAGCAGAGAATATGTACTAAATTGTATATTGTTCACATATATTTAAATCCTGAACACAGGAACAATAATGAAAAAACTAAAGAGTGGTACATGGGGAGGTTGCATATCCTGCATATCAGATATTTACATTATGAATCATAACAGTAGCAAAATTGCACTTATGAAGTAGCAATGAAATAGTTTCATAGTTGAGGGTCACCACAACATGAGGAACTATATATTAAAGGGTTAAAACATTAATGCAGTTGAGAACACCTGGTTTAGAGGGTGGAAAGGGAAGGGGGAAATGAGTAACTACATTTTAATCTCAAAAAGAAAATAACTAATAAAAATAATCTTTATAGACTTATAACAAATGTTACACAAGCTCAGACTGGATCAAAGTGGGCCTCAGTACAATGAGTAGCATCCTCATAAGAGCGTAGAGATTTTAGTCATAGACACAAAGAAGAAAGCCGTGTGAAGACTCACAGAGGCATATACACTAAGATTAGCCTTGTATGTGCAGTGGGAGGCTGGGATTGAAGAGTGGAGAGGACCAGGTAGAAGCAAAGACACTCCAAAGATGACAAATCACCATTAGTGATGAGAGCTTTCCTTCTGGAAAACTGGGGGAGAGCAAGGCCTCAGGTCACCTTGATTTCAGACTTTCAATATTCATAGCTGTGACAGAATACCTTTCTGTTTGAAAATAATTCATTATTGTTGTTTAAAACTACCTATTCTTAGAAAAATAAATCCAGAATTTCAGAACTTTAGCCAATAATGTTAAATTGCAATAGCAACCTCACATTTACTTTGTACAACATCTCCATGAATGATGAGGAATTACAGGAGCAATGTGCATTTTGCAGTAGCAATAAAGGTTAGGGTGAATAATCTTGACAAGTGCCAATCAAAGCGAAGCTAAAGGAAATTCAAGAAAATCTTTGATATGTGAGACACAAAAAACAAATGCCAATACACACACACACATACACACACACACACACACACACACACACACACACACACACA
>CABHPP010102149.1:0-16712 GCA_902168425.1 Peromyscus attwateri
GTCTGAAGCCGGTTCAGAGATGCAACCACACTCGGGGCCAGGGACACTTTTCCTGAAATAAATACTTTCCCAAGACAGGAGGGCACCACCACCACAGATGCACAGTGGTGGAGGAAAACCAGAGAAAGGAGGGACATTGACACCAATCTCTATGGGAGAGTTCATGAAGAATGCTGTTAAGCACACTGCAAAACTCATCCTATCCCTCACTCTCAAGAGGCGACAGGTCACTGGTCAAGATCCCTCAGATGAGCACAGCCCTTTACTGCGTCTGCCTGGGGCTTAGATAATGGACAGATCCTTCTGCTCTGTATTTCCTTTGGGTTTCGTCACTCTTTCTGGTACAAGGTCAAGCTACACAGCCCATGCTGGCCTTGAACAACCCAGTGGCCTCCTACCTCAGCCTCCTGAGTGCTGCAGTTACAGGCAGGAGCTATCCTGCTAGCTCCATTTACCCCTGAGAGATGCAGTAAAGGCTGGATGGCCTCAGCCAGAGAGGCTAAGACCAGGGGATCCCATTCCAGAGCACCAGAGACCACTATCAGCATTCTGGGAACCATTGTTGGCCCAGGGCAGAGGAAGCCTGGCTGTCAGTGTGTGTGTGTGCATGGATGTGCATGACTGTGTGTGTGTGTGTGTGTGTGTGTGTGTGTGTGTGTGTGTGCCAGAAAAGAGAGAGGGGCAGAGGAGAGGCAGAAAGGGACCCCAGGACCTGCACATGGAGGACAAAGGCTATTGTGTCACCAGCATGCTTGTATATAGGGAAACTGAGGCTCAGGAAGCCAAAACACTCAACTAAGTGCTTATTACTGAGTATCAATACTTTAGTCATGTTACACCTGCCTTGTCAAATGTAGGTGTCTTCTAAGAATGCTGGCTGTTTAATAAAATGGTTTTATAGTAAAAGACACTACAGATACAACCGAATATATTCAGCCTAAAAAATGATAGCAATAATTTTATTGCCTTTACTTATTTTTTTTAGTTATCTTATTTATGTGCATCAGTGTTTTGCATATACCATGTGCATGTCTGGTGCCCCAGGAGGCCAGAAGGGGCTTAGGACCCCTGGAACTGTAGTTACAGATGGTTGTGAGCTGCAGTGTGGGTGCTAGAAATCAAACCAGGATCCTCTGAAAGAGCAGCCAGTGCTCTTAACCGCTGAGTTATCTCTCCAGCTCCCAGTAATAGTTTTTAAAACTTTGTCTATGTTATTCTTTGTATTATTTTTAAAGATTTATTTTTTTTTATGTATCTGAGTATTTTGCCTGCATCTAATTTTGTGTACCACATGCTTGCCCGGTGCCCTCGGAGGTCAGAAGAGGGTGTCAGATCTCCTGGAACTGGAGTTATAGACGGTTGTGAGCTGTCATGTAGGAACTGAACCTGGGCTTATGGACTGTTGTGAGCTGTCGTGTAGGAACTGAACCTGGGCTCTCTGCAACAGCAACAAGTGCTCTTAATGGTCGAGCCATCTCTCCAGCCCTGTTTTGTTGTTTTGAGTTAGGGTCTCCTGGAGACCAAGCTAGCCTTGACTTCACTAAGTAGCAGAGGCTATCCTTGAATCCTAATCCTCTCCCTGTAATTCCCACGTGCTGGGGTGACAGGCATGTGCCATCGTGCCTGGCTTTCCATGCATCTATCACCTAACTTGGAAAGGAGGCTGGTGTGGTACCTTTGAGGACTCCTGGGTGCCCCTATCACACCGCTTTCCCGCGTCTGGAGGAACTGCCAGTCACTCCCCCGCGTTGCTCCCTTATGTTAACATTATGTTGTTTGGCCGTGTGTCTGTCTAGAATTTTAGGTAAATAGACTCCTTCTACAATGAAAAGGCTTCCCTTTTCCCACAGGCCTCTGATGGTGAAAGTCCATGTCTGTTGCCTGCATACTACACTTTATTTGGTTTTCTGCTGAAAAGCATCCTGCTTCATGGAGAAACTCAGAACTATTTATCCCTTTACTTGTATTGGGTGTTGTTTCTATGATTTGGATATTATCTGTTTTCTTCTTTTTCTTTTTTTGAGGCAGGGTCACACTGTGTGCCTTAGCTCACCAGGAACTCACGATGCAGACCTGTCTGGTCTCAAACTCACAGAAGTCTGCCTGCCTCTGCTTCCCAAGTGCTGGGATTAAAGGTATGTGTCACCATACTGGCTTTCTTTCTTTTCTTATTTGCATATTTATCTATTGACGAAGTCTTGCTGTGTAGATAAGGCTTGATCCCAATTTGTGTGTAGTGGTAGCTGTTTGAGCCATGCCCTGAAGCACCGCCCCCAGTACGGCAGCTGTAGCTGTGACACCTGCCTATGACCTTAAGGTACCTGCCCCTGGGGCGTGGCTGCTGGGGGACCCTGAAGACCTGGGATGCGCAGTCTCTCTTGGCTACTTCATGGTTTGGATGCTGAGATCTTGGACCAAGCTGCTCAGCATGGGACATAGCTCAGCTTTCCCAGAACCTACTATAAATCTCCCGTGGTTGTGAGTTTACCCCCAAATAAATTCCTTTGGTCATTAAGCTGATTCCGTGGATTGCTATCAATTTAATCACATTATTTGTGATCTTCCTGTCTTTGTCTCCTGAGTGCTGGGATTACTGACATGCACCACCATGGCTTGCCCTCATATAATTGGAGAATTGAAAAAAATGTCATTCAGAGGTTGGGAAGGGTTAAGTTAAGGCTCGAAGTTGGTGGGGCTGGAAATCTTGCAGCTTTCCCTACTGCATCCAGCTCCCTTGGAAACCTGCTTTGCGGAGGCTTTGGGAGGCTGCCAGGAGGAGGAAGTACACATGGCTAGTTGGTCCTGAGGTTGTTCCTTGAGGCTTACTGAATGTCATCAAAACATGTAGGCATGTGCTTGTTTGGTTCCTGGCCTTATTTACTTATGCTGGAGGGTTGAGCAGAAAGAGAATCCAATGCTTCCTTGCTGAGTGCCAGCTCATTACTGGTGCTGGGGATGTGGCATGCTCAGGGTCACTCCTGCTGAACTCAGCACACTGTACCCTCTTCTCCTGCATCCCCTTTTTCATGTGTGCTTAGCGATAGTGGACGTCATTCTCTAAGGGAACCGCCTTTCAGATGGCGAAAACATTAAGTGATATGTCTGAGTTAAGAACCACTTCATCTGCCTGGGGCCTCCTCTGGTGAGGGGACTAGGCAGGGGTTCCACATGTGTTCTCAAGCCCTGTGCTGTCCAGCACTTAAAGAGGCAGCTGGCAGGGCCAGCGATGAGTCATGCAGTTCCCCATAAGCCACAGTCTCCCTCTCTTCCGGTTTGTGACGATGACTCCTTCCTGAGACACCCTCTTCTGCAGAAAGCCCTGGCTGCTCCTGAGAAGCCATGCCCTGTTTACAACTGGGTTTTGCAAGCGTTGGCCCGGTTCCCAGGAGCCCTATGGATCTGATCATCCCAAACTCACATCTTGCATGCCTGTCTTGGAAGCCAGGCTTTGCCACTTCCTTCCTAGAATAGTCCTGTCCTTTGTCACCTGGAGAAGGTCTAGAAACTTCTGGACTGTCACCCTTAGGGATAAGTGGGGAAGACTAGAGAGGGAAAGGTCCCAGAAATGACTCCAGCTCAGTCTGGGGATGACAGAGGAACTTGAGCCCCCTCTAGAGGGCTGAACCGTGACCCCTCATGCGTTAGCTGAGTGGCCAGGACTCCTGCAAGCCACGAAAGCCTCCATTGTTTCAAGTCTTTATGTGGGATCCAAGGATCAAATTCCAATTGTCAGGCTTGTGCACCAAGTATCTTTACCTGCTGAGCCATCTGGCTGGACCTGGTGTATGTTTTATTATCTGTCTATCTACCTACCTATCTATCTATCTATCTATCTATCTATCTATCTATCTATCTATCTACCTGTCTGTCTGTCTGTCTGTCTGTCTGTCTGTCTGTCTGTCTATCTATCTATCTATCTATCTATCTATCTATCTACCTACCTACCTACCTACCTACCTACCTATTTTCAAGACAGGGTTTCACTGTGTAACCACCTTGGCTGTCCTGGAACTAGCTCTGTAGACCAGGCCTCCTGCCTCTGTCTCCTGAGTGCTGGGATTAAAGGCGTGTGCCACCACCAACTGGTGTATTTTTTTTTTTTTTTCTTGTTTGGGTGTTTTCCTTGCATGTATGTCTGTGCCCTACATGCATGCAGTATTCAGGGAGGCCAATAGAGGGCTCTGGATCCCTCGGAACTGGAGTTACAGCCTGCTGTGAGCCACCACCATGTGAGTGCTAGGATTCAAACCCCTGTCCTCTGGAAGAGCAGCCAATGCTCTTAACTGCTAAGCCTTTTCTCCAGCCCTGGTTTTAAACATTAACTGAACAATTAGCTTCTTTTTAAAAATCAGGTTTTCAAATGTGGCACCATGAATTTGTATTATTTGCTTTAAAAAAAAATACTTCTTTTTGTTTAAGTTTCTTGGTTCTTTTGAAACAAAGTTTCAGTATGTAGCTTTGGCTGACCTGGAACACATTATAGCAGTGGTTCTCAACCGTCTAATGCTGTGACCCTTTAATACAGTTCCTCATGTGGTGAGGACAACGAACCATAAATTATTTTTGTTGCATCTTCATAATTGTAATTTTGATACTGTTACGAATTGTAATATAAGTATCTGATATGCAGGGTAGCTGAAGGGGTCACGAGCTGCAGGTTGAGAACAGCTGCATGGCTACAAGTTGGCCTCGAAATTATGGCAATCCTCCCGCCTCTCCCCCTGCCTCCTGAGGGCTAGGATCATAGCATGTGTCGTCACGCCAGGCTGAAATATTTGTTTCTTTGGAGCAGTGTCTGATCCTAGGGCTGGGACAAAGAAAGGTGAACCTGTGGCACCTCCTAGTGCCAGATAGGTAGGATACACCTGACCATGGAAGAAAGGCACAGGGTAAAGGGTTCCGGGAAAAGGGTGCTGGGAGGGTGGAGCTCCAGCAGCTCCCGCTGGAACAATGTTCACGAGGGTCACAAAGCAGAACTTTTGTTTGTGTGTTTTGTTTTGAGACAGGGTTTCTCTGTGTAGTCCTGGCTGTCTTGGAACTCCCTCTGTAGACCAGGCTGGCCTTACACTCACAGAGATCCACCTGCCTCTGCCTCCCGAGTGCTGGGATTAAAGGTGTGTGCCACCACGGCTGGACTTTCAAAGCAGAACGTTTGATTCCAGCTTCAGCTATCTCAAATAATAAGCTGGAGGGGACTGGAGAGATGGCTCAGGGGTTATAAGCACTGGCTACTCTTTCAGAGGACCTGCATTTGATTACCAGCATCCACATGGTGGCTCACGATCTGTAACTCCAATCCCAGAAGATCAGATGGATCAGACACCCTCTTCTGGTCTCTGTGTACAATAGACACACACATGGTACATAGACAAACATGCAAACACCCATGTACATAAAACAAATGAAATCTTTTCTTTCTTTCTTCTTTTCCTCTTTCTTTCTTCCTTCTCCTCCTCCTCTTCTTCTTCTTTTTGAGATAGGATCTTTCTCAAAGAACCCACTCTGTAGATCAGGGGGGCCTTGAACTCACAGATATCTGCCTGCCTCAGCCTACCAAGTATTAGGATTAGAGACATGCGCCACCTCACTTGACCCAAAATAGATAAGTATTAAAAAGAGTAGGGTGGAGAGCAATTAAAGAAGATATACAATGTGTTTTTCACAATGCACACGCACTCACACACATGTGTACACACACAACTCTTGAAAAAGAAAAAGAAAACGCGTATGTTTTCTGACTTGTACAAAAGTTGTGCTTCAGTGATTGGCCCTAGATGTGGTCTTGTCATCACTCAGCTCTGCTGGTTACGTCCTGTACCTGAGTCGGACCCATGTGGGGACAATATCCAAAGTCTATGCTTGAGGCCTCTTTGTCTGGGGGCTTTGACCAGACGGCCCTTCTGCCCGCCTTCCACCTTGCTGCCCTGATCCAGTTACCCCAGCTCCCTCCTTTATGGCCCTGAAATGGCTCAGCAGGCTGGAAAGTCCCTGCAGGCTGGCCCACCGGAAACTCTTTTATAGACCAGAGACTGGAGTCTACGGGAGGCCTTGCCTTGGCTTGCCGGGTTCATTTAGGTCATGCTGGGAACAGGGTGAGGCTGACTTTCTCCACCCCAGGCATCCCTAGCTCTATTTATACAAAGATGGAAATCAGCTGCATACTGGGCCCAAGTCCCTATGACTCTTCTTGGACCTCCCCACCCCACCCCAACCCTGGAACAGCAGGTGCTGACTAGAGAGCGAGATGGAAGACCTTAATGCTGACAACAGTGTGTGTCTCACCTAGCTTTGAACCTCCAGGAAGAGATGGGCCCGAAGGTAGGTAAAAGACTGAATGTCAGTCATCGAAATCACTGCCCTGAAGGTTCAGAGAGGGCTGTGGGAGTCCTGGGTGTACACATCAGGGTTGGGCCCTCAACTAGAGGTTGAATTCCCTGGCAATATACAGGAAGCTTCTAGAAGACATGTGGCCTCCCAAGGGCAGTTAGTAGGGGTCTCCCTGAGTTGCCCTGCCACGGAGATTTCCTTGCTGAATGCCCAGGGAGGCACTGCTCTCTCCCCTCTGTCTGTGGCTACTGAAGATTGGCCAAGTCTCATCCCTGGAGAACTGGGGTGGGAGGGCCCTGATAGCCCTCATTATGTTTTGGATTGCCCTCCTCTGCTGCCCCCCCCCCCTTTCCAAACCCGGCTGATAGATTTCCTGTTTGAAAAGGTTGTGTGTGTGCCTGCGGATCCAAAGCTGGAAGGGAGCTCAGGGCTCCAGTTAATCTGTCTGTGAGGAAAACCACAGGGATGGAGGACCGAGTGGGGCCAGGAGGGACGGGTCACAAGGCCCTATGTGACCACTTTATAGGATCTGGGGGCCTCCTGTGCTGACATCAGCTCACAGGAGTCTCGTTCGTGATCACACTCAGAAAAGTGTCATCATGCCAGCACCCCACAAACCCTGGGGTTCACCTACATGTGATTCTTCTGGTCAGAAGTCAGCTGGCCAATAAGGCTGCCAGTGTTTGCCTCTGCAGCACCCTTTGCCCCACACTCCGCCTAACAGGGGATTTCCTAGCCGTGTGACTTGGTCAGACGTGACCCATTCAAGGGGAGGGGTCTGGTCTGCATAAGCAAGTTAGAAAATCTCGTCCTTCAGGGTATAGTCATTGGTTCAGAAAAGATGCAGGCCCAACTTAGATGAGCCAGAGTTAGTCAATGTGTCTCAATTCTTGTCTTTTTTCTGCTCATTATGAATGAGGAAAGCCGGTGATGCCTGGAATTTCTGGCTTCCTTGGAATCATCATAGGAGGAGAAGCTGACAGTCGAAAAAAGCACAGGTCCTTTGTATCAGCTGCTAGATCAAGCCTTACCTGAAGCTATCCCCAGTTCTAGGTTTTTAGGTGCTATCTGCCTGTCAATACTATTACTCACAGTTTAAAAATCCTTTCTAAAGATAAGTAATTACTTAACAACTATATAGAGCTTAAGGTAAAATCTTACAAACTATGCCGTCTGTGTTTGGAAATAGTACAACAAATGTTTAGCCAAAGGCAGGGAATTGGTGGTGCAGTTCAACCTTGGCTATTTGGCACGTGATCAAACTAGGAAAGTCATGAGACTTAGGGATTTACAGCTGCTTGCAAGCCCTCCTCCTTTTCTATTATTATTATTATTATTATTATTATTATTATTATTATTATCATTGTGGTTGTTGTTATTGTTTGTTTTTTTAAGACAGTTTCTCATGTAACCCAGGCTGGCCTCAAAATCTTTATATAGCTGAAGATAACCTTGACCTTCTGATCCTTCTGCCTCCACCCATTGGGATTACATGGATGGGTTACTATGCTTGTTTTTTTATGCTGTGCTGGGAATTGAACCCGGAGCTTTGTGCATGTTAGCCAAGCACTCTACCAATTCATTGGCATCCCCCGCCCCCCATCCACTAATTATTGCTATTCATTGAATTTCTCTGCATCCCCAGAGAAACCATCACTCCACGTTTTTCTCCTTTTCTCTTGTGTTTTTCCAATAGGAGGATGACAACAATTCCGTTCATTTTCCAAATAGGGAAGCAGAAGCCCAGAGAGGCTGACAATTAACCAAAGGTCACACAGCATGGTGATGGTAGAGCTGCTCAAGGTCCCAAATGTCCTGTCTGTCCCCTTGTGCCAGCTGCTTCTCCTCCATTCAGGTGGCATGGGAGAGTCTGTGTCTGCTGTGGTCTTCCTCTCCAGCTGCTGAGTCATTGAAGTTGTGGGGGTCAGGAAGGGGTTCTGGCATTGTGTCATGGGAAGGACTGTGGAGTCCTTCCTCACTTAGGAAAGCTGAAGTTCAAAACTTCTAGAGCCTCCAACAGAGAGGTTTGGAGCCTGCCCCCCCCCCTTTTTTTTTTTTTAAGATTTATCTATTATCTCTACAGTGTTCTGTCTCCATGTGTCCCTGCAGGCCACCATGATGTGAGCCACCATGTGGGTGCTGGGAATTGAACTCAAGACCTCTGGAAGAGCAGCCAGTGCTCTTAACCATTGAGCCATCTCGCCAGCCCCAAGCCTGGCTTCTTAAGCTGGTGTCGCCCTACATAAGGTTTCTAAACACACAACAAGAAGAATTAAAACGCAGAATCAAATTTGTAAGGCATCTGAGGTGTTTCCGGCAGAGCTTGCGTGAGTTGCGCCACAGCCCTGGTTCTGAGCACACAGCACATGGGCTTTGCAGACCGTCACAGCAACCCAGTGAGCTCTTCCTGAAGCACCCCTGCTCAAATTCAAGAGTACTGTGTACAGTGGACACAGTGTTCTCACCATAGGTACAAGTCTTTATGCTCCTATAGAAGCATGACGATTTCGTTACAGAAGACAAAGACAGCATTTTCCTATCACCGTGCCCCAGCATGTAAGTACCAGTCAGGTTGCCTTCGGGTTGTGTTGTGTTAGGATGTTTCATTTTAAAGATCACTGTTTAAAGGTGGACATGGTGGTGTGTGCTTTTAATCCCAGCAGAGGCAGGAAGATCTCTGAGTTCAAGGCCAGTCTGGTCTACACAGTGAGTTCTGGGCCAGGACTACACATTGAGATCCTATCTCAAAAATCATAATTTATTAAATTGCTTCTTGGGTTGCTGACTCAAGTTTCACAAAAAGCTGTTCAACAAATCCTGGTTTGGGATTAGGACAGAATCCCCAACTGTAGTAGGTCTTTCTTGTCGGACTTTCCTCGGACCTCCAACCCCCAAATAATGACACGGAGACTTATTATTAATTAGGAAAGCTTGGCTTTTAGCTTAGGCTTGTTTGCAATTAACTCTTATTACCTAAATTAACCTGCTTCTACTAATCTACATTCTGCCACGCGGCTTTTACCTCTCCTCCATTCTGTATGTCTGATTTCCTCTGTACCTCACTGGTGTCTCCTCTCGGACCAGATTCTAACCCCGAGTTCCTCTCTCTGCCAGGTAGTCCTGCCTATTGTCTCCTGCCTAGCTATTGGCCATTCAGCTTTTTATTAAACCCAATCAGGTACCTCAGCCAGGTGAGGCAAACATAGACACATCTTCACTCACTATAAACAAATATCTCTCAACACTCAACAGTTTCTGAAATGGCCCTAAACACACCTCTGCATCTTTGCACTGTGTTTTGATTATAAAATCGTTATTAACTCTTTTTTTCCTTTTTTAAATTTTATTTTAATTTTAACTAAAAATTTTGTAGCCCATGCTGGCCTCGAACTCATTGATCCTCCTGCCTCTGCCTCCTTCAGCAAATCCTACTGGCGTGTGCCACCCCAATCGGCTAATTAACTCTTAAAAATGTTGAGGAAGCCCCATATCCTGCCCTGACAGACATTCAGCCAAGACTCAACTCTTCGTGTGAAAATCAGTAAACACAATCATCACACACACTCTCTCTGTCTGTCTCTGTCTCTGTCTCTCTCACACACACATACACACACACACACATTCTCTCTCTCTCTCTCTCTCTCTCTCTCTCTCTCTCTCTCTCTCACACACACACACACACACACACACACACACACACACACACACACATTCTCTCTCTCTCTCTCTCTCTCTCTCTCTCTCTCTCTCTCTCACCACGTGAGCTGGCAACCATGGCGTGAATGTATGTGGAGGTCAGATGACATGTGGGAGTCAGTTCTCCTTCCACCACGCAAGTCCTGGGGATCAATCTCAGGTCTTCAGGCTTGGTGGCAGGAACTTCTACCCACTGAGCCATCCTGACAGCCCAAAGACCGCTTTGGATTGTTTTCTGTTTAGGAAGTGACGTTTACTGCTTAATGGACCTTAAATGAACTGTATGAGGAAAAGCAGGACTTATAGACAAGTGAATAACTGGCCGTATGTGATTAGGGAACTGTGTTCTGACGTTCTCATTAGTGACCGAAAGCGTACACCTAGGGGTTTAAACCACGATGTCTTGCTTTTCAGACGCACGTGGGCCTCAGTGCTGTGATCTGCTCCTGTTGCTTCTAGATGAAAAGACAAGAGAGAAGCTGCAGCTTCCTCAAATTACCCACGTGGCTCTGAGTGGCTGTGATTTCCCGAAGATGAAAAGCGAACATGGCTGCATTTCCCAGTCTGGTGCCCTAGTTTGAAGTACCAGAGACACCCCGATGTTCTCTGCAAAAGTTTCTAAGCAGGAGAAGCATTCCCTTCTGTTGGGGCTGCGGGGCTGGGGAGGGAGCCGAGCTCTCCAAAAGAGTTCCCACAGACAGATGCACACACAGACAACACCTCTTTGTTCTGTTATTGTTTTAGACAGAGTCTCACTTTGTAACCCAGGCTGCCCTTGAACTCATGGCAATTCTCCTGTCTAGGCCTCCCAAGTGCTGGCATGAGCTTCGGCCTCTATTTTGTTTCAGTTTTTTAAATTCTGTAGTGTTGAGGACATTTGCACACACGCCAGACAAGTGCTCTACCGCTAAGCCATAGCCCCAGACTGTTTTATTTTTCAAGCTTTATTTTATTTTTAATTGTGTGTCTGTGTGTAGGTGTGTGCACATGAATGCAGGGTCCCCTAGAGGCGAGAAGAATGCAGGAGTTGGCACACTTAACCACTGAGCCGTCTTTCCAGCCCCTGTTCATTTGGTGTCCTGGCTAGTTTTATGTCAACTTGACACGAGCTAGAGTCGTCAGAGAGGAGGGAGCCTCAGCTGAGAAAACGCCTCCATAAGAGCCAGCTGTAGGTAAGTCTGTAGAGGATTTGGGGGGGGGGGGTTCAAGACAGGGTTTCTCTGTGTAGTTTTGGTGCCTGTCCTGGAGCTCACTCTGTAGACCAGGCTGGCCTTGAACTCACAGAGATCCGCCTGCCTCTGCCTCCCGAGTGCTGGGATTAAAGGCGTGCACCACCACTGCCAGCGAGGATTTTCTTAATTAGTGATTGACTGGAGAGGGCCCAGCTCATTGTGGGTGGTGCCACCTCTGAGCAGGTGGTCCTGGGTTCTAGAAGAAAGCAGGCGGAGAAGCAGCTCTCCTCCATGGCCTCTGCATCAGCTCCTGTCTCCAGGTTCTGTCCCTTTTAAGCTCCTGTCCTGACTTCCTTCAGTGATGGATGTGGAAGTGTAAGCCAAATAAACCCTTTTGCTTTTGGTCACAATGTTTTATCACAGCAAGCTATAGTAACCCAAACTATGTGCACATCTGTATGCATGTACATATGTGCATGTATGTATATACATGTGGATGCCAGAGGATGACCTTGGGTGGCATTCTTTAGGAACCATCCAACTTGGTTTTGAGACATGTCTCTCACTGGGACCCAGGGCTTCTGATTAGGCTAATTAGGCTAACTGTCTGACTATCGAGCCCCTGGAATCTTCCTGTCTCTGCTTTACCAGAGTTGGGATTACAAGCACACATACAATCCTGCCTGACTTTTTACATGCTTCTCAGCCCCTAATGAGGCTCTCTATCCACCCAGGCTGCACTTGACTATTTTTATTCGAAAACACCCCATTGAGGTATTTCCCCGGTCTTAGCTGAACAACATTGTATGTAGATGAGGCTAGCCCTGCTTCCTCTGGCGATGTGCTGAGCTCTAGGCTATCTCTGGTCTTGAGCTGTCAAGAGCTCATCACTGCGCAAGGC
The DNA here is from genome assembly GCA_902168425.1 of Peromyscus attwateri. Classification (NCBI taxonomy): domain Eukaryota; kingdom Metazoa; phylum Chordata; class Mammalia; order Rodentia; family Cricetidae; genus Peromyscus; species Peromyscus attwateri. The sequence continues at coordinate 12,097 of CABHPP010102149.1, forward strand.
ACCAGAGCACACCAAGTGTGCTGGGCGGTTCCACCTTGATTGTGACAGCCATTGTTAGACTACTGGGACCATACCTTGCAGGCCAATCTAATAAATCCTCTTTTTAATTGTAAAGATTTATTTATTTTTACTTCATGTGCATTGGTGTTTTGCCTGCATGGATGTCTGTGTGAGGGTGTCAGAAGTCCTGGAACTGGAGTTACAGACAGTTGTGAGCTGTCATATGGGTGCTGGGAATTGAACCTGGGTCCTCTGGAAGAGCAGCCAGTGTTCTTAACCACTGGGTCATCTCTCCAGCCCCATAAATGCTCCTCTAATAATATAATAACATGGATGCATTTTGTCAGTCTTTTATCTAGAAAACTCTGACCAAGACATGCCCCATTCTCCTTCCATGCTAAATGCCTTGATACAGGCCTCAGGGTGATGGAGCCTGGCAACCATGCTGAAACCTCCAACAGAAAGCTAACCTCGCTTCCTGACAAGCTGATTCATCTCAGACATGCCAGAGATGCCAGGAGTTGTTCAATCCACAGGGCTGAATGTCTTGGTGGTCCCAACCTGGTGTTGAAGGCCTGGAGGATTACCGGAGAGCTGCTGGTCCTTAGTCTAAGCTGGAAGCCCGAAGAAGCTGCCTCTAATACTAGCAAAGGGGTGACACAGGATCGATGGACTTGGCAGCCAGAGTGAGGCCGAACAGGCAAAATACAGTCTCCTCCTTCCACGTCCTTTGATCCAGGGACCAGAAGGTGCAGCCCATATTCAGGGTGGGTCTTCCCTCTTCAATTAATCTGATCAAGAAAATCCCTTTTAGGAATGTCTGGAGGCTTGTATTTTAGTTGATTCCATAGCCAGTCAAACTGACACCAAAATGAACCATCAAAGAGTGTAAGCCTGAGGCGTGAACGCAGGGTGGGAAGCCGCTCTCCTCATGGAGACTGGGGAGAGTGAGCATGAGGCCGGAGCACAGGGTAGGAAGCTACTCTCCTCATGGCAGCTGGGGAGCAGAGAGAGGCAGACAGGGCCAGGGTCTCAGCAGCCCCTCTTCCTCCAGGAGGCTCTACCACTTACCATGGCACAAGGGGCTTCAGAGGCAAATGGTAGAGGGTGTCTTGGCTTTCTGGGCTGCTGGAGCAGAGGCCTGGCATCTGGGTAGTCTGGGCCATGGAAATGATGTTTCTGTCTACTGTTTGGGAGTCTTGGAGCCTAAGGTATCTGGGGCCAGCTTCTTCCAAAGGCCTCGCAGAGGATCTGCTACTGATGTCTGTCTAGCCTGTCCCTGCAGCACCTCAGGCTCTGCCAGTGTCTGTATGCCGCTCTCCTGTGTGTGTCCACGCCCTGACTTCTTTCACATTTGTGGGGTGCTGAGGTTTGAACCTAAAGTCTACCTTGAACCCACATTCCCAGCCCCTCACTTCTTCCTTCTTTTCTTTTTGGTTTTTCAAGACAAGGTTTTTCTGTGTAGCCCTGGCTGTCCTGGAACTCACTCTGTAGACCAAGCTGGCCTCGAACTCAGAGATCTGCCTGCCTCTGCCTCCTGAGTGCTGGGACTAAAGGCATGCACCACCACTGCCCAGCTCGGTCCTTTATTTTATTTTATTTTATTTTTTTATTTTTTAAATGAAACACTAGGCATATTAAATCAGGGTCCCAGTCTACTTCTCAGAAGGCCTGTTTCCAGATTAAGTCACGGGGGTGGGGATGGGGTGGGGAGGCGTCCAGGATCTTCATGTCTGAATTTTGGGGAATGCAACTCACCCCATAACAAAGAATATATGAACATAAGCTTTTATCCATTAAAAACATTTTTTTTTTGTCACTGCTAGGGATAGACCCTCACATAAATCTAAGTGAGCACTCTGCCACTGAGCTATGCTTCAGCCTGGTTTTTCTTTACTGATAAACATTACTAACATACTCTTTTTTTTTTTTTTCTTTTTTTTTTTTTTTTTAATTTTTCTAGCTTTATTTTTCAGAACACATACAGAATATCACACAACAACTGTGAAAAAACAAATCCTTGGGCTATATAAGCATATGTGGTGCTGCTCAGTCATATATATAATAGTTCCACATTTTTTTTTTCTTTTAGGAATCAACATACAGTTTTCTACAGTGGGTAAAACAATTTACATTCCTACCAATGAGATCATGTTGTTGCTTCTATTCAGTTTCCTTGCTAGTAACACAGGTACCCTGATAATCCATTGTGATTTTGATTTGCATTTCCCCACTGACACTGAACACTTATTCATAAACTTGGCCACCATTTCTGGCCACCTTGTCATTTTGACAAGGCAGCTACTCAGTTCTTTTATGCATTAATTAATTAATTTATTTTTTTAATTCTATGACATAGCCTTTATTTAACTTGTTCTTCCATTACCTAATGTGTTCCCAGATAAACATACTATTTATTGCTCCTTTACACTCTCCAGTGTCTGCTCATATCTCACCTTCTCACAAAGGCCATCTGTAGCCTTTTCATACAGCCAGCAATGGTTATTTCACATTATATTCTACCTCTCTACCTACAGCATCTAAAACAGTACCTGGAAACATCTACTCAATAAACATACAAAGCAACAAAACATACTGTACTGTGGCTAGAGTTTTCCTGCCTGGCCCACAGTCAGGATAAATCTCTTTCACCTGCCAGTCCCACAGCCGCTCAGACCCAACCAAGTAAACACAGAGACTTATATTGCTTACAAACTGTATGGCCGTGGCAGGCTTCTTGTTAACTGTCCTTATATTTTAAATTAATCCATTTCTATAAATCTATGCCTTGCCACATGGCTCGTGGCTTACCGGCATCTTCACATGCTGCTTGTCCTGGCGGTTGCTGGCTGGCAGGCAGTCTGGCAGGCAGTCTCCTTCTCCTTCCTGCTCTTTTAATTCTCTGTTAGTCCCGCCTACTTCCTGCCTAGCCACTGGCCAATCAGTGCTTTATTAGCAACACATTTGCCATACAGAATATCCCACAGCACTGTACTATTTTCCTGTGAGTAATTCTTCAGTCACCTTTACTTACATATACTATATACGCATATATGAAACTGGTTTATCATCGCACTAAGTGTTTCTTCCCAATCGGGCCTCTCTCAGGGGGTGAACATTTCTATGTAGCTCTGGAACAAAATCATCCTCTTCAGACTGTATTGAGGACTTCATCTTCCTTCTTTAGGTTGGATTTTTCCTTCTAGTGCTTTCTGTAAGGCTGGGTTTGTGGATAGGTATTGATTAAATCTGGTTTTATCATGGAATATTTTGTTTACTCCGCCTATGGTAATTGAGAGTTTTGCTGGATATAATAGTCTAGGTTGGCATCTGTGGTCTCTTAGTGTCTGCATAACATTTGTCCAGGACCTTCTAGCTTGCATAGTCTCTATTGAGGAGTCTGGTGTTATTCTGATAGGTTTGCCTTTATATGTTACTTGGTCTTTCTCCTTTGCAGCTCTTAATATTTTTTCTTTGATCTGTATGTTTAGTGTTTTGATTATTATGTGGCGAGATGACTTTCTTTTTGGATCCAGCCTATTTGGTGTTCTGTAAGCTTCTTGTATCTTCATAGGTATTTCTTTCTTTAGGTTAGGAAAATTTTCTTCTATGATTTTGTTGAATATATTTTCTGTGCCTTTGAGTTGGTATTCTTCTCCTTCTTCTATCCCTATTATTCTTAGGTTTGGTCTTTTCATGGTGTCCCAGATTTTTTGAACGTTTTGTGTTATGACTTTTTTGTCTTTAGTGTTTTCTTTGACTGACGAATCTATTTTCTCTATTGTGTCTTCAGTGTCAGAGATTCTCTGTTCCATCTCTTGTATTCGGTTGGTTATACTTGTTTCTGTAGTTCCTATTCGTTTAGTCAGGATTTCTATTTCCAGCATTCCCTCAGCTTGTGTTTTCTTTGTTGTCTCAATTTCTTTTTTCAGATCTTGGAATGTTTCTTTCATCTGTTTAATTATTTTTTCTTGGCTTTCTTCCAATTTTTTGTTTGTTTTTTCTTCCATTTCTTTAAGGGAATTTTTTATTTCCTCTTTAAGGAAGTTTTTCATTTCCTCTTTAATGGAGTTTTTCATTTCCTCTTTAAGGGAATTTTTTATTTCCTCTTTAATGGAGTTTTTCATTTCCTCTTTAAGGGAGTTTTTTATTCCCTCTTTAATGGAGTTTTTCATTTCCTCTTTAAGGGAATTTTTTATTTCCTCTTTAATGGAGATTTTCATTTCCTCTTTGAGGAAATTTTTTATTTCCTCTTTAAGAATATTTTTTATTTCTTCTTTAAGGGCCTCTATCATCTTCTTTAAGTCATTGTTAGGATTGATTTCTTCTGTTTCTTCTGCCTTGGTATGTTCAGGACTTGCAATTGTAGGGTCGGTAGGTTCTGGTGTTGTCATATAGGTCTTTATGTTGTTGCCTGTATTTTTCCGCTGGCGTCTACTCATCTCTTTCTCTGCTCAGTGCAGATGGTGTGAGACCCTAACCCTTCAGGCTTACACCTCTAAGCCTCAGAAATGAGAAACTTCAAGCACCGGGAAATGAGAAACTAAAAATCTGGTTCTCTGGGCAAGCTGACCACCCCTGTTCTCAGTCTGTGAGGTGTATACTTACGATTCTGG
>CABHPP010102150.1:0-13201 GCA_902168425.1 Peromyscus attwateri
AAAAAAAAAAAAAAAAGTGGAAGAAATGTCATGTAAGTAGAGGTCCAGGTCTATAAACAGATAAGATGTGTTCCATGCTCTTGGGTTCTTTCTGGAAATCCTGCATTTTGTGTATTTTATGTACTCCACTGAAGCCAGTATGCTCCTGTGTACTAAGGAAGGGTGGTCTGCTCACTGAGGTCAGCGGCAGAAGCAGAACTGGTGGCTTCAGATGGGACCAACCGAAGTAAGTCCTCAACTTGAACTTCTGAGTCACACATTAAAAAACAAACCAGCAAACAAAACTAGAAATTGACCCTAAAAGTGAGATTTAAAGTCACAATATTGTACTTTGTAGTTAAGATGTACTCTGTTATTTCTGAGTTGCCATTTTTGTTTTTGTTTTTCTTTCTTTCCTTCTTTTATTGAAAATAGCTTTTTTTTCCCCACAAAATATATCTTGATTATGTTTTCCCTTCCCTCTACTCCTCCCAGTTCCTCCCCACATCCCCTCCCATCCAATCCACCTGCTTTCTGCCTCTAATTAAAAGACAAACAGGATTCTAAGGGATAATAATAAAATATAGTATAATGTAATAAGGTAAAACAAAAACTAACCACATTGGAATAGGATGAAAAACAAAAGGAAAAAAGCCCAAGAAAAGACCAGAGAAACAGATATAGATGCAAGACTCGCTCATTTACACACTCAGGAGTCATACAAACATAAGCCTGGAAGCCATAATATATATGCAAAGGACCTGTCAAGTTTAAAAGGGGGGAATTACTAAGTAAATAAATGCATAAGTAGATAAAATATATAAATAAAATACAAATTAAAAAGGATTTAAAAAAAAGTCTTGACATGACATTATGAGACAAGGAACCTCCAAACATGCCACTGATTTTGTTTTCTGCAGTCAAATACCACTGAGCTATACCCCCTGATTTTGTTTTCCCTTGACCTTCTACTGCTGGGGATGTGAACTACCCTTAAGAGTAGTTTGTTTCCTTAGTGAGACTCCTCTGGAGAAAACTAAACTTTCATATGCAAGTGGCTGTCAATTGGTGGTAACATCTGGGTTAGGGATGGGGGCATGTGTCAACTTCTTTCAGCTCTAGGGCCCCATCTGCTGGAGACCCTGCGGGCCCTGTGCATGCTGCCTCAGTCTCTGTGAGTTCCTGTGTGCACCAATCCTGCTGACTTAGAGGGCCTTGTTTCCCTGGTGTCCTCTATCCTCTCTGACTCTTACACTCTTTCTCTCTCCTCTTCCACTGGGTTTCCTCAGCCCTGAGAGGAGGGATTTGATGGAAACATCCCATTTAGGGCCGAGGGTTCCAAAGTCTCTCATCCTCTGCATATCGTCTGGCTGTGGGCCTCTGTATTTGTTTCTATTTGTTGCAGGAGGAAGCTTCTCTGATGATGGCTGAGCAAGGCACTGATCTGCGAGTATAGCAGAGTGTCATTAGGAGTCATTTTATTGCTGTAGGTATTTTGTTTGTTTGTTTGTTTGTTTGTTTGTTTGTTTTTCCTGACAGGGTTTCTCTGTTTCACTGTGTAGACCAGACTGGCCTAGAACTCAGAGATCCACCTGCCTCTGCCTCCCAAATGCTGGGCTGGGCATGTGCCAACACTGCTCAGCAAAGCTTTGTGGTTTGGTTTTGATTTTTTTCTGGTTTTTTGAGACAGGGTTTCTCTGTGTAGCCTTGGCTGTCCTGAAACTTGATCTGTAGACCAGGCTTGTCTCAAACTCACAGAGATCTGCCTGCCTCTGCTTCCTGAGTGCTGGGATTAAAAGTGTGTGCTGCCACTGCCCAGCTGCTATGTTCTTTTAGTAAACCAGTAGTTATTGGTTTTAGCATAGGTCAGTAGGCTATCTAGTCTCAAGTCTTGGTCATCCAAGCAGTGGATTTAATCTCATGTTGTGGGCCTTAAATCTAATCAAATACAGGTTGGTTTCTCTCACAAGCTTTGTGCCGCCATTGCACTAGCCTGTCTTGCAGGCAGGACATCATTGTAGATCAAAGGCTTACAGTTCCACATTATAGTCCATCAGGACAAGAACTCAAATTCCAGATACCTGGAGGCAAGAGCTGATGCGGAGGCCGTGGAAGGGTGCTGCTCACTGGCTTGCTCATCTTTTCTTTGTTGGGTCTTTATGTAGTTTATGTAGCAGGATAATTGTGGACTAAAAAAACAAACTGGGTAATATTCCTTCTGTTTCTATTCTTTGTGATAATTTGAGAAGTATTGGGGTTAGCCCTTCTTCAAAAGTCTGGTAGACTTCTGCACTAAAACCATCTGACACTGGTTTATCGTTTTTTTGTTGTTGGAAGAATTTTAATGGCTGATTCTATTGTACTAGGGCTCATAGGTCTATTTAAATTGCTTATCTGATCTTGATTTAACTTAGAGTGGTATGTATCTAGAAAATTATCCACTTTTTTTTAGATTTTCCAATTTGGTAGAATTTGTCTTTATGGGTCTTTGGGTTTCCTTGGTGTCTGTTGTTAAGCAAGCCCCCCCCCCACCTTCATCTCTATTTTTTTTTTATAATTTGGATCTTCTCTTTCCACCTCTTACTGAATTTGGAGAAGGGTTTGACAATCTAACTGATTTTTCTCAAAGAACTAACCTTTGTTTCATTGATTCTTTGTAATTTTTGTTTGCTTCTATTTTATTGATTTCAGCCCTGAGTTTATTCCTTACCATGTACTCCTTTTGGTGTGATTTCTACTTTTCATTCTAGAGCTTTCTGGTGTGCTATTAAATTACTAGTATGTGATTCAGAACCACCTTCATTGTGTCCCATAAGTTTGGGTATGTCGTGTTTTCATTTTCATTCAATTCTAGAAATTAGTTTCTATCTTATTTCTGCCATTCAGTAGTGAGCTGTTCAGTTTCCACGAGTTTGTTAGCTTTCTCTTCTTTCTATTGTTGTTCGTATCCAGCTTTAACCTGTGGTGGTCACATGGGATGCAGGGTGTTATTTTAGTTTCATTGTATCTGTTGAGACCAGCTGTGGAAGTATATGGTGAGTGTTGGAGAAAGTTCCATGAAGTGCTGAGAAGAAGCTATTTTCTTTTGGGTTTGGGTGAAATCTCTGTAAGGAAGGTTCATTTGGTTTATAATATCAGTTAGCTCCAGCATTTCTCTGTTTAGTTTTTGTCTGGATGACCTGTCTATTGGTGAGAGTTGGGTATTGCAGTCTCTCTCTATGAGTGAGTCAATATATGATTTAATTTGTAGTAGTGTTTCTTTTACGAATGCGGGTGCACTTGTGTTTGATGCACAGATGTTAAGAATCAATGTCCTCTTCATGGATTTTTCCTTTCATGAGTATATAGTGTCCTTCCCTAACTCTTCAAATTAGTTTTGGTTTTGAAGACTATTTTGTTAGATATTAAAATGGCTACACCAGCTTGCTTCTTAGGTCAATGTTCTTGGAATATCCTTTTCCAACCCTTAACCCTGAGGTGATGTCTTTCCTGATGTTGAGGTCTGTATCTTAGATGCAGCAGAAGGAAGATGGATGGATCCTGTTTTCACATCCATTCTGTTAGTCTGTGTCTTTTTATTGGTAAATTAAGACCACTGATGTTGAAATTTATCAATGAACAGTGTTTGTTGATTTGTTACTTTGCTGTTGTAGTGATGGTGGTGGTGGTGTGCATATGTATGTGTGTTTCTCCTCTTTTGATTCACTTGTCTGGGATTATTTATTCCTTGTAAATTTTTGGGTGTGGTTAACCTCTATAGATTGGGTGTTCCTTCTAGGACCTTCTGTAGCGGTGGATTTGTAGATAGATATTGCTTAAATCTGGTTTTATCATGGAAAGTCTTATTTTCTCCATCTATGATGATTGAAGGTTTTTCTGGGTATAGTAGTCTGGGCTGGCATCAGTGTGGTCTCTTAGAGTCTGCAGCACACATTCCCAGGCCCTTCTAGCTTTTAGAGTTTCCATTGAGAAGTCAGGTCAGGTGTAATTCTAATAGAACTGCCTTAGCTTTTAATATTCTTTCTTTGTTTTATACACGTAGTGTTTTGATTACTGATAGCTGAGGGGAATTTCTTTTCTGGTCCAGTCTGTTTGGTGTACTTCTGTATGCTTCTTGTACTTTGATGGGCATCTGCTTCTTTAGGCTAGGAAAACTTTATTCTTTGATTTTGTTGAAAATATTTTCTGTGTTTTTGAGCTGGGTTTCTTCTTCCCCTATTACTATTGGTCTTAGACTTGGTCTTTTCATAGTGTCCCAGATTTCCTGGACATTTTGTGCCAGGATTTTAGATTCAGCATTTTCTTTGATGGAGGATTCCATTTCATCTGTTGTGTCTCAGTGCCTGGGATTCTCTCGTCCACCTCTTGTATTCTGTTGGTGAAGCTGGCTTCTGAGGTCTCTCAAGTTCCCAAAGTTTTCATTGCCAGATTTCCCTTAGTTTGGGATTCCTTTAATGATTCTATTTCTGCTTTCATGCCTTGAACTGTTTTATTCATCTCCTTCCACTCCATTTGTTTGCACAGGTTTCTTTAAGGGATTTGTTCATTTCTCTGTAAGGGCCTAAGAATATTCGTCAAAGTTATTTTAAGGCCCCATCTTCTGCTTCACCTGTGTTGCAGATCTTGGGACGGCCGTTGTCTAACGGAGACGTATTGTGATCCTGGCTGTTAGTGATCATGTTTTGATGCTGGTGTCTAGACTCTTGCGTTTGGGATGATTGTAAATCTAGGTGCTGCTTTCTGGTCTTATCTTGGTTGGATGGGTGTTTTATTCCTTCATTTCTGTCGCTCTCTCTAGTTCTTAGGCTAGTATAGTGGCTGTGTATTGTCTGGAGGGAATTCTTCTGGGTTCCTTCCAGGTGTGGCCACTGAGGTTTCCAGGTGAAATGTGTTTCTAGGCATTGAGATCAGACACTTAGGCATGGGGATGGACTAAGGGAGGGGTAGGAGAGGGTCCACAGAAGAGAGGAAAGCAGGACCCTCTACCATGTCTGTCTAGTCCCCTGGGAATGGTGTCAGAGAGTGAAGAGAGGCCACAACAGGTAGCCTGCTCCAGAGAGCTGAGGATGAGATTAGGGGATTGGATTTGGAGAAGAGGAGGGGAGAGTGAAGACATAAAACATGCCTGCCTGCGTCATTGACCTACTAGCTTCTCTGCGGGCTTGACTGGTGGGTTCCCAGAGAATGCCCGCTGGAGTGGTGGCTGGGATAACAGGATGAGTGGGGAGGAAGGTTTGGGGAGAAGGTCTGAGTAATCTGCTGGAGATTGAGGCAGAGAAGAACTGCCATTTTTTTTTTTTTTTTTGAAATGGCCAGGGTGAATTCAAGAATGATGGACACTTTTTGTTTTCCTCCTGAGCCTATGGGGAAGTACAAGAAGCTTTGGTTAAGGGGGGGGGGGATAATTGAGTGTGTGTGTGTGTGTGTGTGTGTGTGTGTGTGTGTGTTTTGCTGATGTGGATGAGGCTGAGAAATTTATTCATTCACACAGAAGTGGCCAGATTACAATTCAAAAGTCACAAATTCCGTTTCTCTACAAAAAGAAGATACCAATGCCAAGGTTTATTCAACTGGAGTCACAGTTTTCCTAAGAATGAATTCTGACTTCAAGGGTCTAGGTGGCTCACAAAGCTGACCATACATGCCTGGAAATGCCACAGTTCTTCTCACAGTTACCACAAGATGGCAGCATTTCACCAAAGATGTCCCTCTCATCGACTATAAGAGAAAGAAGTAGAAATCAAGAAACGAACTGGTTGAGAATTCATAAAACTAGAGAGTTCAAAAGAGTTCCAAATCCCGATTGTCCCGCAATTAAATGAAGGCCTGTAACCTGAGTGCTCACTTTCAACTAGAATGGCTTCCAGCCTCCTACAACGTAGAACAAGTCCCATTTGATTCCTTCAGCTCTGTCCTGCATTCACCACGTGAGGGCAGTAAAGGCCCTTTCTCATCAGAGTCGTTTTGTTTTCAGAGTTGATGGTTCTGAATCCATCCTGTTCAAGATGTTTCGGGTTATTCTGAAAGGAGGATGTACAGTCTTCTCTTGCGGCTGCTAAACCTCCCTGAGCTGTCACTGGCACCATGGGAGCAAGGGCAGGTCACAGGCAGACTCACACTTCTCCACGGTCAGCCTCATTCGGTCGGTAATTTTCTGCCTTCCATCCCCATGGCTCCACAGTTGTCTCGGCCTTCTTGAACTCTGCTTCAAGCATCTCCTGAGCTCCCGGTTCATCCCGATTTGATTCTATTTGATTTCTTGAGAAGAGGGACCATGTTCAGTATTTGCAGTGAGTATACCACACACCCTGGGGATCCACAAAGATGTTAACAACATGGGTGATATAGAGTCACACAGGAGACGAAGGAATATGTGAGGAGAGTCATAAAGGACTATACAGAGCCATCTTCACTCCCGAGGATGGGATACCTCCAGTATCAACAGCAGCTTTAAGTACAACAGCAAGGCTGCTGTGGATCCCTCACACCCCTATCCCACGGGGGATATGTGGCAGTTGATTTACATGGTAACGTGGTCATGCTTTCGCTCTGGCAATCACTACTTGGGTGAACATTGCTGGAAAGAAACAATGGAGAGAATTCAAGAATGTCATTCAGAGATGAAGAAAATAGAGGAAAAGGAGCTTCTGTGAGGAATTTAAAGTTTACTGGGAAAAAGGAATAAACGGGTGAGTGGGCAGACAGACTGGCGAACGTTGTCCTCAGAAAGGAAGTAGACTTTGTGAAATCCCTTCCCTCTCTATCCCCCGTCCCTGCATCTCTGCATCTCTGTCTGCCTGGCTACTGCTCAGATTGTATCGGTGCCGAGTGAGGCAATGCCTTCTTGGCGCTCCCATCACACACACTCGGTGTTTGTAGACAGTTATCGTATCATTAGTCACCGCCTAGCAAGTTTGCTTTCATGTTTCCACAGAGTGGAGCCCCTCCCACCCCCTCGGCCATGTCTGCCCGACTCTCTGATCTCCTTCCAGTACTCCCATCTTCTTCAGGCCCCAGAGCTCTTCACCAACAACTTACTGTCTCAGGTAAAAGATCAAAGTTATCAGGGGAGGGTGGGAGATGTTGTGTAGACTCAGGGCGGGGAGGGTGGGGGAGAGAATTAACACTTTTCTAAAGCCAGAACCAGAGTCAAAGAAACTTCTTTATTGGCCACCTCATTTGTACAAAATGTCTAAACTATATTTAAAGTATGCAACTATTGCGAGCATACCTCTAAAATGTAGTGAAGACATGTAATGCTTTTCTTTCTCCTCATTAGAGAAAATCTATTACAGAAACCATAAGCTTGTGTAGAGCACAGAACAAGAAGACCCAAGGCGAAAGGAATGAGGATCACAGGAAGAGGCCTCAGCCTTGAGCCAGAAGAGTCCGCGCTCTGAAGCCTCAGCAAGCAGTTATGCCGTGTGCAGGCATGAGCCAGTTGGAAAAGAAGATGGGGAGTTGAGTTGATTTATGTCTGCTGGCCTCGATTATCTTGATGAATCAGGAGGTGAGAGGGAATGGTAATGGAGTAGTTCTGAAGAAAATCAGACCAGCACAGCCTCGAAAGGAGAGGCATTTAGGACTCAGCAGAAAGGGGACACCCCCACCCTGCTGGACTTTTAAGCTGAAAGTTCGGTACCCCTTACCCCAACATGGCAGTAATATCATCAACACTTGTTCATTCTGACTGTCCCTGTTCTCCTCAGTCCTGTGCTCTTCCCCATCCTGACAGCCATTCTCTCAGAACAGGTCCACCGCTTGTCTCATCATCTGCAGTGAAGCACAGGCGATCTTCCTCCTCTGTGCCCCCACCCCACTGCACAGGCCTCTAACAAACCTCACCATATGGCTCCATAGCTAAAAAGTCGTCAGTGACTTCCTTGCCTGTGAGACAGAAGTCAAATTTCTTCCTTTGATACGTAAGACTGGATAAATTGAAAAATGGCAACACAATTTCTCAGTTATATAAATACATGTTTGCATAGTGTGGTGGTTTAAATAAGAATGTCTCTCCCCGCTGGATTCATAGATTTGGACACTTGGTCCTTAGGGAGCGGCACTACTTGACAGGGATTAGAAGGTGTGGCCTTTTTTTTTTTTTTTTTTTTTTTTTTTTTTTTTCCGAGACAGGGTTTCTCTGTGTAGTTTTGCGCCTTTCCTGGAACTCACTTTGTAGACCAGGCTGGCCTCGAACTCACAGAGATCCGCCTGCCTCTGCCTCCCGAGTGCTGGGATTAAAGGCGTGCGCCACCACCGCCCGGCGTGGTGTGGCCTTTTTGGAAGAACTGTGTGACTTGGGAGTGGGCTTTGAGGTTTCAAATGCTTAAGCCAGGACCAGTGTCCCTTTTTCTCTTCCTGCTGCCTGCAGACCCGGATATAGAATTCTCAGCTACCTCTCCAGCACCACGTCTGCCCGAGTGCCTCTATGCTCCCTGCCATGAGGATGATGGACTAAACTTCTGAACTGTAATTAAATTATGGTTTTCCTTTTTAAGAGTTGCTGTGGTCATGGTGTCTCTTCACAGCAATAGAACATCGACTAAGACATCTATCTGGTAACTTTGCATCTCTTCTTTTTGAGAAATGGGGCCCATCCTGACTTGGGCTTAAACATGTGACTGAAGACAACTAAAAATGTCACACACACACACACACATACACACACACACACACACACACAAACACACACACACACAAACACACACACACACACACACACACACACACACACACACACACACACGGCGGGGGGGGGGGGTAGCTTAAGCTTGTGTCCTTCTTGATCTTCTTTGACACTTGGAGAAGAAGTCCATGTGATGAGGCTCATCTCGGTGAGTTAGAGAGGACACCACACAAAAAGACTGAACATCATCCATATTGCAGACAAGACCATCATCACCCAGGCAACTCCAGCTGACTACAAAAGAATGGCTCAGGTGAACTCACCCCAAAGTATTAACCCACTGGCTAATAAACTAAACTACCTATAGCTATAATGTTTCTGGGGTCCCGCCTGGCCTCCAGCAGTCCAGACAAATCTCTCACCCATGTTTTAAAAACTTACACTTTCCTGGACAATGAGACACATCTGTTCCTGGCAGCACCGATTTACTTCACAAAGGATGGGCATCGAAGACACTCCATATGGAATTTATCTTATTCTTGGCAGAACTGGCCATTTGGGCAAGAAACTATTCTTGCCTGGACTGATTGACAAAATGTTGTATAAACTGGACATGCAGGACCCATAGGAAGGTGGCCACTGAACTTCGCAAGATGAGATGGTCCTTCAGGTTACTGCTTTGCAGAGGAAACTGCCAGACATTATACAGGACACAGAGAGAAGCAACTGAGAAACTCTAGGACTACAGGCTAAAGATGGATGCCCCAATGCTGCAGAGGAACTTTGGATGACTGTCCAGGCAGACAGCTGTCTCTGTCATTCTAGATTTTTGGAAATTGCTTACAATGCACTTCCTGTTTACTTAAGTAGTATTAAATCCTTCTGAGGACTTTGATGTAGTTGAAGACTAGATAGTTATAATTTTCCTTAGTTATGATAAAAGATAAATTAGATATGAAACCTTAGACTCACAAATATAGGATAGATAGAATATTTTCTTTAAGTTTGCCAAACATAAATAGACTAGATATTATAACCGTAATTTTTGCTTGATAACTGTTTTGTTATATGTAATTTTACAAGGTTGAAGTTAAAGTCTTCCTTTTTGATTAGACAGAAAAGGGGAAGTGCTGTGGGATGTCTTTCTGTATGCTGTGAATAAGTGTTGCTCTGATTGGTTGATAAATAAAGCTGTTTGGCCAATGGTGAGGCAGAATAAGGTTAGGCAGTACATTCCAACTGGAGAGAGGAAGAGGAAAGGAGAGGCAGAAGAGACACTGTGAGCCACTGCCAGAAGACGCAAGATGTGAAAGTACTGGTAAGCCATGAAGTCACATGGCAACTTACAGATAAATAGAAATGGGTTAAGTTATAAAAGCTCGCTAGCGAGAAGCTTGAGCCATAGGCCATACAGTTTGTAAATAATATAAGCCTCTGTGTGTTTACTTGGGACTAAGCAGCTTCAGGATGCAAGTGGGAGAGATTTGTCCTGACCTCGGGCCAGGCAGGACACAGGAAAACTTCTGACTACACTACCAAGGATTGAGAAGACTGGAGGCCAGGCCTTCGATGGAGTAACTGAAACACCTGGGGTACAAATTCCAAGACAGTCCTCTCGCCTGAGACCATGAATGCTCCTTAAAGTTCCTATTGCTAAGCCCACCTTACTTGCCTCACAACATTCACATAGAAAATGGATACAAGGATCCTCTTCATCAGGTTCCTGGGAAGTTTATCCTAGCCAGTCAGCACCTGGACCATGGCCATTACTCTCCCTCATCTTCACTGTATCTTATACCATATTACTATGCACTCCTCTGGGTAGGCATTGTGGTCAGGCACCTGCCTCAGACTTTCCAACAAGTTAAGAAACATGCATTTGGGATGCAGAATCCCTGTGAGTGCAAGGCCAGCCTTGTCTGTATATTGAGTTCCAGGTCAGCCAGGGGGCTATATAGTGAGATGAGACTGAGACATGGGGGTTGGGGGGGGTGGAGCAAGGGATCAATCAGATTCTTGACCTTGGAATTTAAACAAGGAAAAGTAAAGATCTACCAGAGACCTACCAGTAGCAACCCATTACGTTCTGCCTGTGAAATGCCCAGATGACCAGGAAGCCGAATTGCATTCCAGAACCTGTCTCCTGGAAGCAGCATAGTACTGTCTTCTTCCCAGCAAGATCTCCATGAGATTGCTGCCTCCCTTGAGCTTGCTCGCTGGGGGATTTTGTCTCCCACCAGTCAGCTCTTGGCCTTGTTCCTGCTTTTGTTCTGTTCATCCTTTGTGTTCCTGTGAAGTGGCATCGTCCCACTAAGCCTGCATTCTCTCTGTCCCTTTGCTTGGTTCACTGTTTTGATGGAAGACTCTCCCTTTCATGTTGGTTATGAAAGATGCTGTCGATGCTCCTACTGGAAGACACCATGTATGGTCTTCTATGTCCTATACCCATCCTCCAAGCTCTTTCTGCTGCATGCCTGGATGCCAATGGCTCGTACCCTATACATACAGTCGCTAAAGAATTTCAGCACCTGATATGCTAGAAGTTTTCCATCTTCAGCCTCTCTCCATCGAGGTAGCTCATAACCAACTAATGAGGGTTCGGGTACAAAAGCCAAGCAAATTCTGGGATGTACCACATGTTCCAGAGTTCCTTTGGGAACTGAGCTGCGTCTGGAACTTTACTTAAAATACCCCCTTGCTTGGCTTCTTCACATTTTTATATGATGCTCTTAGCTCATCTCTGGTTCCTTTTAGAAGCAATTTTGCAGCACATATTCCCTAGAGACACTCTTACTATGTTTGTAAATTATACTTAATTATCCTTTAAAGCAAGTGTCCCTGACCCCCTTGAAAGAGAATTAATCACCCTTTCCTCTGGGCCACTACTGACATTCATTCATAGCAATGCCAATGATTACAATTAAGCAAATCAGCATCTATAATTGAACGAATCTCCCCTCCCCATAGGTCAATGACTATTAGAGGAGAAGGGTGAGGTTGTTGCTGTCTACTGTGTGTCTTCCATAACCACTAGGGATGAAGAGTACATTTGTTGATGAGGAAACTTTGGGCATTGCCTTGAAGTCTTCCTCTCTCTGATTTCTAACTGGTACCAATTCTTACCTTTTCACACAGCTGGGTTAACTTCCCACCAAGCTGCGAGTCTCGACAGCTCTGCATCTAGAGAGTCTCTCACACGCTTTTGAGTCACATGATTTAGCATCTCCCTGCTACTCTCAAGTCTGTCCTTGTCCTCTCAGAGCCTGGTAATCAAAACTGAAAACAAGAGGCTGACAGGAGACAGATCCGTGGCAACTGACCTCCTCCAAAAGCCAGACAGGTTTTGTTTGTTTTCATAACTGAGACTAAAATGTTGGCTGAAAACATCAGTGTGGTGTTACCCTGAGGATGCCACATAAAGAGAGCAATCAGTTAAAACCACCAGGCTCCGTTATATGGAGATGTGGAGCCTGGTTTTTCTCCTCTTGAATGAACGACATTGGGTTTTGAACCTAAACTGAAGTTTTGACTTCAGCCTACCAGGCTTCAGCTCTTAATCTTGTTTTATTCATTATTGTCACGAAAAGGAAACTTTTTGCCAATATTGATACGTCAGTTTGTGACCTGTCCAATCATTTTCCTGATTAATAAGAGAGAGAGGGAATGAGAGCAAGATAAGGAAGGGCAGAGCCAGGAGCCTGTCACCTCTTTATTCTTTACACACCCGTCGTATCCAGGTGGACACCAACTCATTCGTCTCCACCCTGCGGGACCTTGGCCCAGCAAGCTTACAACTCTCCCTCCACCCTGCGGGAACCTTGGCCCAGCAAGCTTACAACTCTCCTAACTGCTATGATGCCACTGGAATTTATTTGCTCACAGAGTGATATAAATACCTATTTTTAAAATTGCCAAAATCAATTTTTAATGTGCACTTGAAATGTTCCTAATGGAGAGAAAACAACAGAGCAAGCAAGACCATAATACCAAGGGTCAGAGTCAGATAGATCTGAGTTCTGCCACTTACCAGCTTTGTGACCTTAAGCAAATGTTAATATAGCTAAGCCATAATTTCTTTACTTCTTAAGTAAGAATAATTATGGTTTTCATTTCATAGGAAAGCTGAAGTAAATGAAATTAATCAGGAATTTAAGAGCTACGGAACCAGTCTAGATGTTCATCCATAAATCAAAGGACAAAGAAAGTATGCTATATACAAAATGAAATTTTTTCTGTAATGAAAAATAAAATTTTCAGGAAAATAGAACTAGAAATCATTATGTTAAAATAATCCAGACAGGAAAAAAAACAATAAATATTATTTTCTTTCAGTGCAGAATATGTATTCAAATCTGTACAGATGCAGCCATGTAAATGCATACTGTATAGATTCATCTATGACAGGAAAGCAGAGAGGTGGTTATGAGAGTTAATGGGGAGGGGAGAGAGAGGAGGGAGAGATCTAATGGGGAGGGAGGGAGAGAGGAGGGAGAGATCTATTAGAGAGGGGATAGAGAGCTAATGGGGAGGGGAGAGAGATCTAATGGGGAGGGAGGGAGAGAGGAGATAGAGATCTAATGGGCAGGGAGGGAGAGA
>CABHPP010102150.1:25988-53294 GCA_902168425.1 Peromyscus attwateri
GCCACTGCCAGCCACCGCCAGGACAAGCAGCATGTAAAGATGCCGGTAAGCCATGAGCCACGTGGCAAGGTATAGATTTATAGAAATGGATTAATTTAAGCTATAAGGACAGTTAGTAAGAAGCCTGCCACGGCCATACAGTTTGTAAGCAATATAAGTCTCTGTGTTTACTTGGTTGGGTCTGAGCAGCTGTGGGACTGGCAGGTGAGAAAGATTTGTCCTGACTGTGGGCCAGGCAAGAAAACTCTAGCAACAGTCCAGGGTAGGAGCAGCCATGGGGGTGTGCCCTTGTGCTCACTCTCAGGGGGACTACATAGCAGCTGTAAAAGAGGCACACACACACACACACACACACACACACACACACACACACATACACACACACACTATACGAAACAACGTGTGGCTGGCGACAAGAGAGCTTGTATGCTGAGAAGCACTGAGACTCACCTTAAAGACTTCCATCTGTCCTTCTCTATATTATTTTCAGGTCCTTCACTCTCATAGGAAGCCAAGTAGAGAGCTACAATCAACGAAAGGAAAGAATGTATTATGACGGAAGCCTTCTCCTGATACCTTCACCCCATTGCTTGGAAGACCTGCTCGACTTGAGCCCAACCTCCAGCACACCCTTCAGATACACTGGATTAGGAGTCATGAAAAACAGAACACCACTTTGCTTCTGATTGGCCACCTCAACAAAACCCAGGGCTCTAAGCTGAAAATGCACTTAATTAACCAAGAATTTATGAGGCAAAAAGCTTTCAAAATGCAAACCATACAATGCTATTGAACACTTGGATTTATAGTCTTTGCAAAGGAAAGGGTCATGGCTCTTTCCTGGCACCCCCAGAACTTTAATAAAAATCATGTGTAGGTTGTTTAAATCAGCAAGAAAATCATCTCAAAATTATAAAAAGTTGTTGTTAATCTTATTTACAGAGATGAAAACAATCATGTCTCCTCACACCCCAAAACAGGCAATATGAATTCAAAATGGCAGTCGGGCAGACACCATCAACGCATCATGAGGATATAATAATTCATAGAGTAAGTTCCCAGGTCTTCTACAGACTCTACTGGTGAATCTTCCTATGCAGAATCAAACATGTTTCCTGTCTCCATTGCCCAAGGCTTTAACAGGTCGAGACTTTGCACAACTTCCTGAAATATTCCTCAATAGCTTCCTTTCACACTCATCACTTTGCAGAACAGGCATTAGGAAGGATGTTTAAATGTACTATGTTTAGCTGATTAAAACATTTAAGCGGTCAATCATGACACTTTCCGAGAAACAGAAAGAAAAAGGTGGATCAGTTCAGAAGCATGGCTTCATACATGAGAGGCAACCAAGTCCAGGCATTTAGACACAGGGGGTATTCAGGGCAGGTACGAGCTAAAGGCCTCACCGTCTTCACTGAACACGGGCACTGAGAGCAGGTACTGTAAGACCTTCCGGTCCCGCTCGAACGGACACTCCACCTGTTTCCATGTCATAAACTCACTCACTTGTTTGGCCAGTTCCCAAAATTTCTGAAAGAGAATTGAAGAATTTTTAAGGGCAAGTGTCAAGAATTATGGACTGGCAAGACACAATGCCTTTTGAAATGCACCCAGTTTGGGAACTGCGGAATCATCTTCTCTGCTTCCCTTACTAAGCACTGTATCTGCCAGCTAGGGAAGGTAAGACTCACTCGCGTTCCCTCAAGTGACAGTGCCGGTGGGGTGGCATGGCTGCTACGTTACTTGGTAACGTTACTTGTTCATATCTTCCAGGCAGAAGGCGAATACAAGTCTGTTGCCAGCTGCAAATCGAATCTGCCTTGCTGCTGGCTGGGGCACTGAGAAACAACCCACTCCCACTCCTATGCTCTGGCTTTATTTTAACTTTTTAGTTTTTCTGAGACAGGCTCTTACTATGTAACACTGGCTACCCTGAAATTCACTATGAAGACCAGACTGGCCTCAAACTTGTGGTAATCCTTCTGCCTCTGTCTCACAAATGCTGAGATTATAGGCCTGGGCCACCATGCCCAATTCCTACTCTAGATATCCATACCCTACTTCATTATACTCACCTCAAAGTTAACATGGCCATTTGGAAGACGGTTGGCACAGCCCTCGTTGAGGAAATAAATATCTTTGATTAAGAGACTGAAGAATGGTATCACAATCTAGAAAGAAAAAGATTCAGGGTTGTCTGGGTAAGCAAAACACTTAACCTCTTGTTACAGATATAAGCGATTAACGAACAATGTAAACTTGGATTACGCGGAAGGCCACGATGAATGCGGGTACACTGTTCTATACACTCTGCACTACAACACTTGCTACCTTACACAGCTTAGCTCAAGATGTCAATGTCATCAGCACCCAAGCACAGTAGGAACTAGCACTGTTGGCAAGTGGATGGGTGGATGGATACTTTCAGTACAGTTTTTCCTGTTTTCTTCAATGTTTAACTTGATAAAATTTAAAGCTTCTTGCCAAAATGAAAGTATATATATATATATATATATACATATATACACACAAGAACTCTATTTATTTAGCAACCCCTAATTACAGCAAATTCTTAAAGGCACATGACCCATCTCCTTGCTGTGCTCCAAATCACTCCGTCATCAGTTAGACATCTACATTTTAGTTGAAGTTTCTTGTTCTTTTCGTTTTGTTGTTTTATAATTTATCCTTTGAGCCATTGCTCAAGATAATGTGACGGCTGAAGGTTTTAAGCCACGGTTACTACAGTTTCCTGCGGAAGAAACCTGGCTGTGTGAGAGAACAAGTCAGTACCTGTTGTCTGGGAAAAGTCCCTTGGAAGGACCTGGCACCGTCTGTTGCAAGACAGATGGGCCACAAGTGAGAGAGGGATAGAAATATGTGAATGAAAGTTAAAGACTGTTCAACACAGTACGCCTCTCTAATGACGCCTTCTTGGCCTTGATGCCTTGCCTTGAGGAGGTGGTACTTAGCTGGTACCTAGAGTAGCAGTCTTTAAAAGTATCCTGAGTCTGACCACGCCCATCACAAACAGATCAAAGTTCAGACACAGTCATTTTAATTTTTTCCTCCTCAAATGCAACGTATTTGAATCAAAAAGTTCTGCAATGTAAATAATGCATCAAACAGATTATCTCGGAAATTCTGAAAGCCCCAAGATCAGGTCTTTGAAGTCTCTTAAGCTCATGACTCATAAATGTGAAAACAAAGTTTTTGGCTTACGCACAAACAGTAAGCATCAATTCACTTCTAGAGAGAAATTCTGATTTTTTTTCCCCTGAAGTCATTTTCAAAAGGCCAAAACACCTTACAAATTGTCATTTCATTGATCTCTGAGAACCATCAAATTTACCTGCAGCTTCACCCGTACCCCGACTATCTTTTTCTTTGCTCTTGTCTGTGAAGCCCTAAAGCAGAATTAGCAGAGTGTGCATACCTCCTGCCCCTCTGAGGTTACGGGCTAGCACTGTACAGCGATAGAACTAAGAACAAGACGGACTTGAACACCACCTCTTCCCAGGAAGACCTATGGCTGGGAAGGGCTGGGCTGTGGACTCCCTCAGACATCAGTTTAAAAAACCGACTCTACAACTGGCTAGGGATAAAAGCTGGGGGTTGGGAAAATGAAAGCTTTTTGTTTGTGGGTTTTGTTTTGTTTTAAAAACATGTTGTTATTTTTGGTACAGCCTAGGAGACACATACTTTACATTTTTAAGGGGCCAGGAGGGGGCATCAAAATAATAATAATTTCAGGGTGCATGAAAAAATCATGTGAAGTTTAAATGACAGTGACCGCAGAGTTTCACCGGAGCACGGCCATGCTCATTCATCTAGACACTGGCTGGGTCTGCTCTCTGCTCCTATCCAAGTTGAGTGTGCACTCAGAAGGCAATAAACACACGTCATCCTGTGACAGCCCCAGGGAAATGGAGACACAATGAAAATCAAGAGGTAGTAGTTTACAGTGCAGCAGCTTTTAAGCGAGAAGTGTCTATGCTGTTCCAGTTGTTGGGGCTGGGCTGTGAGCCCCCTTTTCTGGCTCGTGTTGGTATCTAGACTAACTTCTCAGTTCCTGTCATGGCCTATAAACTGCGGGAGGCAGAATGGTTCCTTCTGTGACTTTTGCACTCGGCGTCCCTACGAGGTTCTCTACTACTAACGGAGTCAGTCTCCCGGGAACACGGCCACACTGCCAGCCTCACTTGGGGCACGTGACTGCTCTGTTTCTCATGCCCGTGACAAGAAGGGGACCTCAGACTTCATCTCCTCATTCACTCTTGAGAGTCGCCATCAGCTCTGTCCAACGAAATGGACAGTGAAGAGGAGCAGAAAATAGCGACTCCAGATTGCTGTGAGATAAATAAAGAGAATAAGTCTTGCTTTTATTAGGTCTTGCCAACATCATTGGTGGGAGAACTTCTCAAGAAGCCATATATAAACTATTATATATATGGCGGGGTCACATATTCCTGGCCGGCCCTCAAACTTACTATGTAGCCAAGAATAACCTGGAACTTCTCTAATTCTCCTGACTGCTGGGGTATCAGGCATGCACACCCATGTGGTTTTTATGTAGTGCTGGGGACTGAACTCCACGGGTTTTGTGCATCTTAGGCAAGGCCTCTACCAACTGAGCTACATCATAAACTTCCCCTTTAAATATATTCTGAATTCTAGGGCTGGAGAGATGGCTCATCAGTTAAGAGCACTGGCTGCTCTTCTAGAGGTCCTGAGTTTAATTCCCAGCAACCACATGATGGCTCACAACCATCTATAATGAGATCTGATGCCCTCTTCTGACATATAGGCATACATACAGACAGAGCATTTATGTACATATATACAGAATACATAGATAGAGCTTAAATATATATGTGTATATATATGTATATATATATATACATATATATATATGTAATTACATACACACACATATTGTGAATTCATTTGGGTCTGGTAATCTCAGCTACTAGGGAGGCTAAGGCTGGAGGATTACAAGATGAAGGCCTGCCTGGGCTACAAGGTGAAATTCTTTCTCAAAAACAAAACAATAAAATGATAGCCAGGGATATATTATAGTCAAATGGTAGAGTGCTTGCCTGGTAGGCATAAATATCTGGGTTCATCCCCTAGTAATGAAAAGTAAGATGCTCCTCGTGATTCGGAGTCAGACTTTATACTTTAAGGTATTATCAGTTCCATGTCTAGAAACAGATGCTCATGAGGAGGAGCAAGTTTACAGAAACAAATAGAAGAGCAAAGGGATTGAAAAGCACGTAAAGCATGAGGCATGGTTAAAAACTGAGAGACACATGCACTCACAGGGAGGGAAACTATTAGGAGAGCACTTAAGAACTCCTGTGTGGAGGAAAGATTTGATTTGCTTCATAATAGGTACCTGGAAATGTGCCACTCTGACCGCACAAACTTGAGATTTGAAAAAGATCAAAGACCATTACTTAAGATGTGCTGCAAGGAGACTGCAAAATGGGACGTTACTTTGCAATAAAGAAAGTCCTCCCTCGGCTCAAAATAAGGAAAATAGTCTCATTTCTTAATAAAGGATAGATATGACCAGACATGTTTTTATTTCTTATCTTCTGGGTCCAATTATGAGAAAACAAAACAGTGTACTTCTTCAAATGGTTGTAATCGTTCTTTTATCAGCCACAGGGTACAATCCATAAATTTAAGTAGAAATGGCTTTTAAAAGTAAAGCAGGCCAGGTGGCGGTGGCACATGCCTTTTATCCCAGCACTCGGGAGGCAGAGCCAGGCGGATCTTTGTGAGTTTGAGGCCAGCCTGGGCTACAGAGTGAGATCCAGGACAGGCACCAAAGCTACACAGAGAAACCCTGTCTCAAAAAACAAAAAACAAAAAACAAACAAACAAACAAAAAACCAGAAAGAATTTACTCAGGGATATAAAGTGTAAGTTTGTTTTCTTTTCTGGGAACAGCTGTTAAAGCTGCACAAGTGACATCTTTGGTGGCTGATGACAGAGCAGCAGCCCTCTAACACACAGGACTCCACAGCACCCCCACCCCACCTCCACTGAGGGCCATGTGCTGAACCTGGTGTCCACCACAGGGAGATGTGACATGGTCTCATATCCTCCCTGAATCCTTCACTTCTGAATGTTGGGGCTCATCCTCGGAAACTCAACCCACTTCAGATTCGCTCTTATCAGCAAAATATAAAACCTAACAAACTCTCAGGCAACTGGAAGTTTCCTCATTTAAAAGTCAAAATTAATACATTTGCAGCATTTCTCAGACATCATCAGAGCTGGCATTTCAGTTGTGGTGGAGGAAGTGTCACGTATTTAAAAGGAGTTTTAAGCCTGATGATTCTTGAAGCCTGATGATTCTGTGGGGATGTGACTTAGAAGCCAGGGAATATTTTAATCCTGTTTTCCCAAAGTGGTTGAAAATACTGCTTAACATGGGGACAGAATTCAAACAGACGTAGCCGCCACTAAGAAATCAGCATTGGCTGCTTATCGTAACTGGACATTTACTTCTCAAACAGCATGACAGACAATCTGTCCTTCCTCTGAGAAACTGAGACAGAAATGGGCCAGCGGAACCCTTAGAATCCAGAACTCCATAGATCCAGGGTGACGCTAATGAGTAGGGGACAGAGGACAGGATCATTCATTTCTCAGAAATTGTCCCTGTATTTTTCATGCCACCTACATATCCAATTAGGAACAGCAGGCCCTAATGCTATAGCCACTAACCTACTTTCTGAGAATCAATGCCTTAACTGTGGGAGGTAAGCTAATTCTTCTGAAAGAAAAGGTTACAGTAAGTGAGCCACTTTATGCAGAACTTAAATGTCTTTTCCCCATTAAGCCAAATTACTCTCTTAATGCTATTAGTTACCTTACCATATGACTTAATTTACTGTCTGAAATACAACTAAGACATACTACAGAACACATCAAACATATAATAACACAAGTAATATACTAATATACATTTGTGAATTGTATTTCAAGTCACTTCTCTTTGTCCAGAGCCAACTTTGCTCTGTGTTCCCCTTCCTCATGTGCCCAGGGATAAGGTGTGTATAACTGCACTTCTCTCAGATCTGAGCTGTAAAAACAACCCCAGGAAGTAGTTTACACTATGTCAGTGTAAAACATGGCAAGTCTACAACAAGTAATATACACTTTTCACAGCATACCTTCTCTCTGCTACTGTGAGCAGTTAGGGACCTTTGCGCTGCCCCTCGGAGAGCTGTTCTGTAGTTATAGAAATTGCTTGAAGGGTCCATCTGATGCTGTAGAAAGACAATATTATTAACCACTCATTTCTCTACTGTAGATGTTTACAAGTTCATGCCTTTAACTATAAATTCAAAGTAAGTTAGGAAATTCATTAGAAGTATAATTTATCCATCTCTCTCTCTCTCTCTCTCTCTCTCTCTCTCTCTCTCTCTCTCTCACACACACACACACACACACACACACACACACACAGAGTTATATGGGAAGGGCTGCTCAGGCTAACCAAATTTTCTCAGAGTGGTGAATGAATATTCTAAGGCAAGGAGGATACTGTACAGAAGTACATAAGGCAAACTGGGACATAGACCTCTCTACTGATCAGGGCTCCAGGTCTGTTCTGGCATACAAAATTATGTGACTGTGAAGTCAGCATCTTCCATCAAAACGTCCACCTCTGTTTATAAAAGGACCAACCTGAACCCCAGCTCATGTTGCCCTACTCCAGTCAGAATCCCTCTCCTACCTCTGGGTCTGAAAGCCTTTTCCTTTTACGGTACTATCTGATCAAGAAGCAGCATCACATAGCAGAATTCCATCCAGGTACCTTGCTATTCTGCCCAGGCTGCCCTGAAACTCATAATCCTCCTGCCTCAGCCTCCTGAATGCTGAGATCACAGGCATGCTCTCTCTCCATTCAACTCTAAAACATCACTTTCACATACCTCAAGAATGTCAAACTTCGCCGTCTTCACTTTGGCCCAAGTTTTTTTTAGTCTCGAGACTGGGCTCATGTTCATACCAGCTTCCCATTTAAAATGCACATGCAAAGAAGAAATTCAAAACAGAGCTGTAAGAAGTCATTCTAGCTCGGACTCCTAAGAAGTGTACGTTACCAAGCATCAATAACTGAGTTCTGCAACTAGTAGTAACAGCCTCATGTTTTACAGCATTTCCCTGCAAACTTCTCAGTTCAGAAGCAACATAGCTGGGAACAGGGCTGAGCACATTTCTTGGGAAAAACACTGAACATTTTAGGGTATGCATGCCATATGTGGGGCCACGGCACTGCCATGCTGTATCACATGAGCAGCCACGGTAAGCACGTAAACAAATGGCCACGGCTACAATCCATCAACACTCTACTTATAGGTGCTGGAGTTTATGCTTCGTTTGGTTTTAGTTGGCTGAAGCAGGGCCTCATGTGGCTCAGAATGGCTGGACTTGGCTTTGGAGTCAAGACTTGAATTCCAGACCCTCCTCCTTCATCTCCTATGTGTTAGGATGAAAGGCAGAAGACTCCATACCTGACTAGATGCTGAAGTTTGGATTTATTATATTCATATAATATAATGTAATTTTATATTATGAATTCACATTAGAAATTCTTTTCTTTTTCATTTTTCTCAATCACTTCAAAATATTAGATCTCTAGTTAGCTCACTGGTCATTAAATAAACAAAACAAGACAGTGGGTGACTGGGCCAGAGGTTGTCATTTGATGACCTGTTTCCTGTTACCTAACAAGCCATCCATGCTTTGCATATACCTTCTCACATGCCCACTAGACATTGCTATAAGAATAAGCTAAGTTCCAGGGTTGTGGAATTTTTCTAATGCCATCTGCCTGCCCCAGTAGCAGATCCCATACTGATGCGACTCCATAGGCCATACGCATCCCAACATGCCACACGGCCTCCCCCGGTGAGAACCTACAAATTACAGCATTTTCCACTGCAGTGGAAAAGGGGTCCACATGACCCCAATACTGTGATACCAATATTTCCATGTTTAATACCTAGAAGAGATTTCTAGTTGAGGAAAAACACAGACACATACACAGATCTTAAATGTACGATCAGATGAATTTGATAGGCGTACAAGGTCATATATCTCCACTCCAATCGAGGTATGACAGGACATTCTATCATCCATAAAGCTCGCTTGGATCCACTTCTGTTCAGTTCACCCCACCCCACCCTCCAGAGAATTCGCAGCAGTGGTCAAGGGTCACCTGTTGTCAGATACTCATTGGCTTTGTCTGTTCTAGAACTTTACATGAGTGGACTCACATTGCACATACTCTTTTCCTGCCTGGCCTGGTAAAGGTTCAGCACAATGATTGTGAAATTTATCCAGGTTCTGTTTCAATGATTCATCTTTGTTGCTCAAGAGCATTTACTGTCTGAGTATACCACAGTTTCTTCAGTCATTTACTTGCAGATGGGCATTTTGGGCTCTTTCCAAGCTAGGGCTATTAGGAATAAAGTTTCATTTATAATTCTAGCACAAATCTTTCTGGAGCTGTACTCACTTTTTTGTTTGTTTGTTTGTTTGTTTGTTTGTTTGTTTGTTTTGCTTTCCCAGACTGGGATTAAAGGGATTAAAGGCATGCACCACCACTGCCATTCTCAATCATTAGCTTTTACAGACAGATATTTAACTGAGGATAAATGAACTAAAGGTAGTCAATGAATTCAAGCTTACTAAGGAAAGAGGCTACATACTAGCACCAATTTGGCTCCACCAAGCATTCCGAATGTTCTGAATTAACTCCAGATTAAAAAGAATACAGTTTTCATGAAAGAAAGTTGTTTTTTTGTTTTTTGTTTTGTTTTGTTTTGTTTTGTTTTGTTTTTTTAAGTTTTTTTTGAGACAGGGTTTCTCTGGAAAGAAAGATTTTCAGTGGATACATTTTGCAAGCCCCATAAAACTAGTGTTCTCACAGAAATACTCACAGATTATTGCCATCAAGGAATTGAAGTTTCCAATGTTGAAACACTCTCGAGCCACATCGATGAAATATTCAATCATTCTCGCTCTGTGCTTCTTCTTCACGGGCTGTAAGGAAAATAAAAATGAGCAGGCAGGAACCCAGCACACGGGTCCAACAGAGAGAGAGAATAGGTGGGAAAAACAGATCTGAGAAAAGATGAAGTGTCTCACCATGCAGATTTCTGTTGCAACCAGGTAGCTTAGGCGATTAAACCACTCTACATAGGCTTCTAAATTTCTCGTTTTCTTCCGTTCGCTGTAGCAAGTCTATGGAGAAAGCAACGTGGACAGATGAGGTCTGTGAATACCCGCAGATGCAATCACAAAAGTATCCATCTCTCCCCCAGAAGAAACTGCTTTACTCTGGGTGGCCAAGTGCCCTCAGACCCTCAATTCCAAAGAAGGATTTGTTGGTTAGTTTTAACCGCCAACTTGCCACAAGCTAGAATCACGTGGGAAGGAAGTCTTCGTGGGGAATTTGGTTGGCCCGTGAGCAAGTTTGTGGGAGACTGTCTTGACTGTTAATGGATGGAGGAAAGCCCAGCCCACTGAGGGCTGCACTGTTTTCTCTAGGCAGGGGGTGCAAACAGTATAAGGGGTGGAAGCTGACTGGTAGCAGAGCAAAGGGAGAGAGTAAGTAAACAGCCCTGGCTGCACCTAACTTCTCTCTACTCCATTTTTTTTTTTCCTTTAAAGGTAAAAAACATTTATTTTTGAGGAATTTGTTGCTGTTCATTTTTCAGAGAAAGCAATATAAGAAAGCAAAAACGTTACCCTCCTTTCATCCTAGGAATAAATAAGGGCATAAAATCTCCCCTTAAATCGTGGCATGTTTCTCTCTACTCTTGACTGTGAGGTGTGACTAGCTGCTTGGATTCCAACCTTGATTTCCCCTCAATGGTGTTCTGGAATCTGGAACTGTGAGCCAAATAAGCCCTTTCTCCCTAGGTCACTTATTGTCTGGATATTATATCACAGCAACGGAGATGTATCTAGAACAGGACTGTACGCTCAAACAGGATGCAAATGCCAATTGCTATCAACACAGCAGGGAGAGGCTGAGTGCAGGGACTAGGAACCCCTCTTTAACATTCAGATGGGAACAAAACGTTGGAGCACCATTTACCCAAAGATAAATGGAAATCTACACCATCACTCTCTTGAGTAGGGTGAATGACACACTGTTCAAAAGCAGAAGTTAATCTTATCTTGGAGTTCAAGGCCAAGCTTGAAGAGGTTCATCTCTTTCCTTCCTTTCAGAAGACACAAACAAGAAAGTCCACTAGTCTCCTTTTAAAAACATAGTCTTCACTTCCTATGCTGAGAAAAACCAGTCTAAGGCCGGATACAGCTGTAGCCTTGTCTCCCAGAGAGACTTCATCAGTAGACAAGTGGCCACAGAGAGTCTAACAATTCAAAATGCTGCTACAGGTCACTCTAGAAGGAAAAGAAATTGTGCATGTGTTTATGAAATGTACAGTGTAGGTCCAGTACCATGTTCTTTATGTGTGTGCTTTGCCATGGAGCTGTCATGAGGGATTCTCTTGCAGCAAGGGACCAGGTCAATTAGAGCTTTGCTGGGCAAGCTGGATGTACATCCTGTCTCCCCTGCCCCTGCTGCTGCTGCTGCTGCTGAATCACAGGCAGACCATTCTCTCTGACTTTCTTTCTGGCTTAATCTGCTAAAACCATTATGCTTTTATCATCTACTTTCATCACCACAAACACTTGTATCTCACCAGGAAGGGCTTATTAAATTCTCCCGTAAGGAGGAAGTGATGGGGTAAGACTATTGTACAGGCACTTAGAGACCCAGCCCAAGAAAACTACAGTGAGTCACACACACAGCTAATGAAAAACACCAAAACAAACAACTTGATACTGATTACCTTATCATTGTCCAAAGGGTCCTTCTGCACGAATGCCTGAACAAATTCTTCTGGACCAATGTAATTGAGTCTCTCCTGAAATAAAAGCCAATAATATTAAAGAAAATGAGAAGAAACAGATGGTCACTTCCCCCTATTAATGTTGGCAACATCCCCAAATTTCTTAAAGCAGATTATAAAATAAGCTTTTAGCCCCAAATACTTTCTTCATCTTCAATATGTAAAAGGAGGCAATGTTTCATAAGACAGTTGAAGAATGAACGGTTACAGGAAAATAATTAGAGGCGGAAGATAAAGAAGGTCATAAACTCTGCTTTTCCCCATCTTGTTAATATGTGTTTACGAGTAAATTCCCAGGATATCAGAAACATCCATATTCAAATGCCCAAACAAAACACGATTCAGCTGTTTTGTGGATTGTTTCCCTTTTGAGTTATTCTGACCTCTATCAGCAAACAGTCCTGTTGCCAAAGCAAACTAATCTGTGGCCTTGAAGGGCAAAAACGATAGGGCCTTCCTTACCAGCTCAATGTGAGTCAGCTGCTGGGCCAACGTGTAAGGGTCGCTGCAGACGGTCATGATGTCCCGCTGTATGGACTGTGGCTTGGTCTTCAGAACTGTGAGCCGGTCTGTGGCTGTGGAGCTGAGTTTTGCCAGGACTTCCTCATACTGGCTGAGGGCGGCGAGTTTTCGGATGAGACACTGCATCATCTGTTGGACATTCTTCCGGTATGTCTGCTAGGAAGAAAGTGAAGGATGACATTCTTGTGCTGCACATTCTTTCCCGGCATTCTGCAACCTCAGACGCCCTGTCTTCAAATGCTTGGAGCTCTATTGGCTTAAAGGAGACCCAGACATGGCAAGGGTTTAAAAACCTAGGTTGACTGGATTATTCTCTTAGGATGCTTTTAATTCCAGCTGGGCCTTGAAAACACCTCAGAAATGTCAGCTTAGCTATGGAGGTGATCCCGTGTAATGGATACTTCAGACAATGAGGTGTTCTCTAGTGAGACTGGACCTGTTTCCTTCTGCTAGGCTAAAACCACATGGATCTCAAAGCAGGTCATCCTCTTCCATGTTTCTAAAGCCACCGGCATGGCCTCTCCATCCCTACTATTTCCAGCCTCACTCTAAGCACATGGAAACCACGGGACAAGGACGCATCATGACTTTCCACTTCCCCGCCCCTGCACCTTCCTGATTCGCACATCCTACAGTGGAACAGGGGTATTCATTTTTTTTTTGTTATCTGACCTATTCTTGACTCATGCCCATTTTTTTCCCCATTCATGAGTTGATATCGATGTGCACAGCCACTCTGTCACGTGGCAGCTGCCACCACAGTGCTACTATCAGATGCCACTTTGCTCATGATCTCATCAGGCTATACTTGTGCTAGACTCGTCAAGGTGATTTCAAAGTGTTTCCTGTATCACAGGGAAGGATTGACTCCTTGCCTTTTAAAACACTCGTTAAGGCAAGAAATGACCTCCCAGTCAATCCATCCATCATCCATCCATCCATCCCTACCCCCTCCCTCTATCCCTCCTTTGGGTACACTTAACTTGATATGACGTTACTCTTACCTCCCTTTTCTAACCCCAAACCATTAACAGCAACTATCCTTCTAGGTAAGTTATGATGCTCATGTTAGCAAGAGGAATGCGGGCTGACTCAATGCCAGCCTGGCACTTAAGCTAACAGCCCCAGAGTGTCTACCCATGCAGGCAGGCCTGTGCTTATGCCTCAGTGGCTTTTTAAAAGGTGCCCGATACCATCTGCCAAGATTAGCAATTTGAAAATTGTAAATCTAAAAAGCATAAAAATTATCTTTTTTCTAATATGGCTTGGAGTATGTTTAAACACACACACATACACACACACACACACACAGTAAGTGGAGTGTGAGGACGGGGAGTTTAAAGTCATCCTCAGCTCTGTAGTGTGTTTGGGACTAGCCTGAGATACGTAAGAACCAGTCCCCCACCCCAACCCAAAAAACCACTCACCTTTAAACAACCTATCTCTCATCTAGGCCTAAAGTTGGAAGTTGGGATCACTCAAAGACAATGTGTCTTTCTTCGGTACCCAAACCAGTCAAGGCTAAGTAGCGTGCTACTTCAACCCCACCCCAACCTCACCTTCTTTAGGAAGACTGAGATACACTAGAACTAACTTGTGTTTACTTTTCAGTCTTCTGTACCAAGTGTCCTTACAACTGCCTGCATGAGTGTTCCTACTACTTCTTAAAATTATACAGATAGTTCCCAATATATTACTCTTCTTGAGACACTTCAGCTACATCGTGTACCATCCGGAGTAGAAAACACATGTTATAAGGGTGCATTTTTACAGTCACTAAAAGCAGTTGACAAGAGTATCCCACAACCGTCATTACTAAAATATGAAGCACAGTATGGTGTGGGTAAGGGACATATTGGTCAAATTTTTATAAGAAGAATCCAAACATTTCTAAATAAACACTTACTCTTCTAAACCCACTGTTCCTGTGGGTGTGTGTACCCGTACATAAATACATGCACACCAGAGGCATTCTGGGAAGATACACACAAAACTGACAACACTTGACGATATTCAGAGAAATAGGATTGGTATTTTTACTTTGTGTGAATACTCAGAACAGATTCGTACACTACTTGATTTATTGCAGATAAAGTGACAGCCCACCCAGGGTCATTTCTTGGACACCACATGTATGAGACGTGTATAAGAAAGTTCTTTTTCACTTGAAAAAGCAAAAAATCATCTTTGAAATGTCCATTACTTTACATCCCTCCTGAGTTATTTCTATACCTCACACTTCACCTCTTTCCTTCTCAGGGTCCCTAACACAAGAGACTTTTGGTAGCAATGGCCACTTTTCTTCAGGTTACCACCTGAAGGTCCCATCGGAGAGGCAGTGGGCACAAGAATGGCTGAGTAGTGATAGCCTGCAGCCTGGGTCCCACAGGGAGGATTCCGATTGAGCAGGGATGAGTCTGACTGAGCAGGGGTGAAGCACAGTCTGGGCAGCACGCTGTAAATGCACCTCACGTGATTCCGACAGGCAGCAACGGGTAGGAAGCAGAGCTCGCCTAAGGAGGCTGGGTGAAAGATTTGTATTCTACACTAAACAACATTATTTTCAGGAAGGGGTGGAGGAACTGTAGGTCACTAGTGAGCAAAAGCAGTAGCAAGACACAATGCAAGAAAATAGACAACGGGGCATGTTGAAATTGGTGTGTGGAGGGAGATGGATGGAGGGGAGGGGGTCCTGGGACCCTTTTCAAAGTCTCCTGCTTTCATCTGATTCCATTTGAGAAATCAGGTTCTGTGCAGTTAAGCATGCTTCCTCCCTGAGTCATGAATTGCTAAATATGTACTTATTCTTTTTTATAACTCCAGTTGCCAGAGACAGTCATTACCTGGCAAATAAAGACAGAAGTTCTTACTATAGAGACCAGCCCCTTAAGGAAGAGAAAATTGCATTCTACCCACGCCAGTCATTTGTCACGTAATTCAATCATTAGTTTCATTTCGTGTCTCTTCCAGGCGAGGCCTAATGAACCACTTCATTTGGGGCAAATCCCCAGGGGAGAAGCATATTAAGCCAAATTATGTGGAACTGTCCTAGCAGATTCTAAAGAGCCTGACTAAATTATATACAGGGCACACCTGGATTCACCGAGTGCCAAAAACTTCCCTGAAGTCAGAGGCAAGAAGCAACAGGTCCCAGTTCAAACCCAGGCTTCTTCCACGGGAGGAATAATGTTTCCCCATTCTCGAGCTGACTCCTTTGTCCATTCGTTCGTTCCTTCTTTCACTCACTCATCTCTTCAAATATTCTGAGCACCAACTACATGCCAGGCGTTCAATCAGGAGTTAAAGGCGCCGTGGCGAACCAAGTGGGCATAACCTAAAGTCCAATGGGACGACGAACAAGTACAAACCCCAGAGTCCTACGAAACAAAAGGCGTAAGAGCCAAGAATGGAGGGGCGGGGCTGTGACTGGAGTTGTGGAAGGTCTCTCTGAGCAGAGAGACTTAAACATGGGATCGGAAGGAGGCTGCCAAGACAATAAATGCATCACGGGCCTCTAACACATTATCACAAGGCAGTTAGTGCCATGATTTATGGTCAAGGGAAGGGAGCTAGGAATGCAGTGGATTAGCCAGAGCACTCTCAACTCAAGCAACTGTTATGTGTAGACCCAATTCCTAAATTCTGGATAAAAGCAGCCAAGAAAAGGCAGCTTCCTGTGAAGCCCTGGCCAGTCAAGGCAGGCACAGCCTCCACTTAGTTGAGTTCAGCATATTCCTAAGTAAATTTTGTTTCCCTAGTAATACTTTCTCCTGCCATACCATCCTCAAGGCCAGCTGACCTTTCCATAGTGCGGAAAGAATAGGCTATTAACACAAGAGTGCCAACGAGAAGTCAGTCAGAAGGCTGTCTGACCCTTTCCTCCAGTCACCCAACTCTTGAAGGCTTGACCTTGTTTCTGCAGACCAGATCTCAACTCGCAAACAAACAGAAAGGACCACCATCTTTGAGTTCCATGATAAGAAAGACGAAAAGCCATCAATATGGCGTTTCCAAATCACTGCATTTTATCTTAAAAACAAAACAAGACAAAAACGATCAAGTGTACCTTTCAGAAAGAAACAAGTTAGGATTTCTAATTTCTATGTCTAAAAGCAACAGCGAACAGTTAGCTGGCAGTATCAGTAGCTCTGTATAATTGAACTGAAAAGAAAAATTGATTGTTACTCAGCTCCTCGCCTTCATACAAGAAACAGCCCTAGAATGGCACTCATCTCTTGACCAATTTATCTCAAACCAAAGCCACTGAGCCAACACTGACCCTGCAAGTGGCCAGTAGCAGTCACCCATAATAGAATGCTTATAGCAAGACTGCACTATTGGCCTTTCACCTCTGTGGGTGTTCACCCACAGCAGGAAGAAACTAAGACAAACTGACAAGAAGACTGTCCAGTCACAACCAGCAGGGAGTCCCACATGATATCATAAAGCAACTGTGAAAGGATTAACTCCTGAGCTGAATGCCAGGCAAGACAGCTAAGTGCAGAGATCATAAGAGCTGGGTTTTCCCAACTTCACTGATCTCAGGTTAGGAAAAGGGCAGTATGAGCATCCACACGAATCAGGACAGGTGTCTTGAACTGTTGTTTCTGCAGCACAGAGCTGAGAGAACCGCTTCTCCAGGGAGCTGCCATGGAGGGGGCAGTGTGTCAATGCAAAGGACATCCCTGCACTCCCAGGTACTTTGGCTGCCTTCCTCTAGGTGACAGTTCCCAGACACTTATCTGCCACTCGGAAACTACAGACATATCCAGCAAGCCTCAACACACAAAGTTAGTCCTCAAGACCTGCTTCAAATAATCTGTTGAAGCTGGTTAGCGCTTGCTATCAAAGGCTCAGTTGACGGAAGTGGATGACCTAAGAGACTTATTTTGAATCTCCACTTATTCGAGGTCCTAGCCTTGAATCAACTTCCGGTACCAGAATACTTGGATTGTTTCCTGCATGCCACCCCCAACCCCAGACATTCCCGCCCTAAGAATTACCTTTGTTAATTACACAACACTTCATGCTCTCCCTTTTATCAAGGCGTGTTCACTGCAAACACTATAAAAGAGCAAGTTAAGCCTCCTCCGCGAAACCCCTCCTAAGAAGGGTTTCGTCATCACATGCCTTATGCATGCCAGGCAAATGTTCTAACAACCCCAAATTTCTAAGTTTTCCATAGAATGCTCGGAATCATTAGTATGCTTTTTCTTCCCCTGAAAATTATATAACCAACTATATTACCCTTTTATCTGGAACGGACCAACCACAGCAGTCCTTTCCAGCTGCACTGGCTCTCAACACTGGCCTATGTGCTTTTCCCCTGCACAGTCTGGAATGTCTATTTCTACTTAAGAGTTATTAATATGCTATTTAGTGATATCTACTGTAAGTGTAGGCAGACACACAGAGAGAAGAATTAATATGCGAGCTGGGTCACACCTTTGTAGAAGACAGACTGAGGTGAAATAAAATCAAAATGCACCTGGCAACATGAATTCACATGAACACAGCTGGAAATAACAACATAAAACTCCAGATCACACTCATCTGAAGTGGGATGAAATGATCTTTTCTCATATGACACACTAAAAAGGCTAATACATGCCATGTAGAGGGCAAAACTAAAAG
Source organism: Peromyscus attwateri (assembly GCA_902168425.1). NCBI lineage: Eukaryota > Metazoa > Chordata > Mammalia > Rodentia > Cricetidae > Peromyscus > Peromyscus attwateri. Next base: position 44,102 of record CABHPP010102150.1, read on the forward strand.
GCAGCGCTGATCTAGGTCAATCCAGCCCCGCTCCCCACCCAGGCTCCCTCTGGAAACTCCACCCACTTTCCTAAATTCCCAGGACCAACCTCCTCGCCGCTGGCCATCCTGTGCGCCAGGTCTTTTAAGTTTCTCATCATCCTCTCATCCCGGAAGTCGTAAGGAAATGTTTCTGTCCACTCCGTCAGGAGTTGGAGAATTTTAGGTGCAATTTTTCTCATCTGGTTCTAGGGAGAAAAAGAAGTCCACATCAGAGATGTGCACCAGCATGGTCTGCATTAAATAAATAACCAGATAACTGTGTCACTGGCTAACTGCTAGTGCTGCACATTCTCTGGGTTCAAAGCCACCTCCATACAATGTCAACTGCAGTTAACAACAGCAGGACAGAGGGTTCCTCTGTGACTTTGATACTGCTCGTTGGTTTATTTCATTTTATTTTGCAGGACTGGGGAGCTGAGCTAGGGCCTTACACCTAGGAGGTAAGCATTCCATCACTGAAACACTTCTGCAGCGCTATACTGCAATCTTTACACCATTCCCAATTCCATGTGCATGGCCACCATGCTACTTAGGCACATCAGCCTGGGGCTAGGCTAGGGTCACTTACGGAAATCGGCATCACAAAAATCTAGGCCAGAGTTAGCAGATCTAATTAAAAAGAAAAAAAAAACCCATAAAACTCAAATGTCACATTACCTTCTCACTATCCCCTTCACTCAGTCGCTGGTGCTCAACACACAAGTGGCAGACTTTGGCCATTAGCTCGTAAGGATGCATGAATAGGCGAGAACTAAGCAGGAAGGTGAATATGTATGTTCTCTGCAGCAAGAGAAAAAAAAAGTCGTCATCGTTTCAATCTCTCAGAATTCATGCTATCCCTGAATATTATAACCTTCTTATACATTGAAGCTAAGAGGCTGCAGGTTCCTGTAAATGTCTGCTCGTAAAACAGCACAAGATAATTCCCCTTCATCTCACCTTATCTTTTCCCTTAAAACACACTAAAAATAACAGGATAAATTTGACTCCTGAAATGATCCGGAGGACATTTTCTTATCTGTCTTTGGGGAGCCAGGACATATTCATTTTCCAATATAATCAAGAAAAATGAAATTCAGTCCAGAGAAGCAAGACTGGTTTCGGTGTGTTGCCCACACTGAATAAGGTTAGGTGTCCACATAACTATTGTAACCAATAACAAACACACAACTAAAAAGCAAAAGCCCACCTACCCTACCCGCATTCAGAAGAACCGTCCAGTGTGCCCCGTGTAGCGCACAGTGTTTGTGTCACAACTCAACTAACCCACTGGCTTGCTCGGGACTAAGAGACCTGATAAAGCACGACAGAACACGACAGACTTTTCTTTAAACAAACTGTCCCCCAGGAAGCCAGTTGAGGAAGCAGCGCTTATTTGTTCTAACAGTTTCAGGCTCTCGGTGAAAAGAGGAATTCCATGGATTGTTTGCTTCTCCCAAGCCTCCTTTGGCACCTTTAGTGGTTCATAAACACTTACTGTACTGAACAAGGGATTCCTTTTACTTTTGATAGCAAGTTTTCCCTGTGTGGGAACATATTTGAAAATGCTATGCAATGAATCACACGGAGATAACTCAGTAAGGAACATGGGGGTGAACGACCATTGTCGAGCACGCGCTCTCCTTTGCACGACAAGGTTATTATTGTCATTATAAAAACTAATAAATGTGGTCTCTAGGTATTTCCATGAACTCACCGTCAATAAACAGCTGCCCATTAAACCCAACCTTCTTGTCCTTCTAAATTCAGCTCAACAGACACAAGAGGGGAGGGGAACGCACTTGACCCAGGAGGGAAACCTAGTTTGACTGCTGGTACTGAGAGGAGCCAACGTGTACATGGGTGTTGGGTTTCCATTGTCCACCCCCCTCTGGGAACCATGAAGACTGAGCTAATGTACAGCGGCTTTCCTGGGTTAGAAAGTGCCGTCTGTACAAATGTAGGCTAGCAAGAGAAGGCCAAAGTGAAGCCACCACCACCCGATGTCCAATCTACTCATCAGTGCATCTGTGCGTAACGTCTCTCCCTCTGTACTTTGCCTAGTTACATTAATTTCATACGACAGGAGCACCCAATGCTCTCTCTAATTGCGTTTTCATGGAACGAGGAATGGGCATGGATCAAGTCTACAAATCTCTCTTCATTTAGACTGCCTAAAACGTGGTGGACAGATAACTTAAAAAGAATCAGATGTGGAGACTTTGCCACAATCTGATCCATCCCCAGGCTCAATTTGGTCTCAGAACTTTCAATGATTACTGTGTAATTCTTCTTGGAAAAAAAATTCTTAGCAACCAATGTAACTTCCACAGCAAGGATAGAATCCCTGCATAGTGAGTTCAATTTCTAATCCATACCAAAAGTGGGTTTCAGAGGAACATCAATACCTACATCTGGATAGTAATCCACATTGGGTACTAGGTGCTGGATAAGAGCCTCCAGAGATCCAGAAAGGAGGTTATTGTCATGGTAATACAAGCCTCCACAGCTGTCCTCTGCAGACTGGTAGAGATTTCGGTTGTAACCACTGCTGTCAAACATGGCTGAAAAGGGAGGTGTCTGAGGCATACTTTCCTAAAAGGAATAAAAAACAAGGAAACACAGTCATCAGTGACATGTGACATGAAAAGTAAGATTTCATCAGTAATTCCTGTCATAGTGGAAGGCAGGCAACTTAAGAAAATAGCTATGACACACTGTCAGAACTATGAAGAGCCAAAGTGCTCTGAGTTCACATGTACACACACTTTCAAGTAAATATTACCAAATGCTTAGATCTAGCCTGGACTTCATCCACACGGCGTCATTTTCACACTCACTCCTTTACAGCCACTTGTGAGCAGCTGTAGAGAAGCCTGGTTTCAGCTGCTGAACCTCATTGAGTCAAGGATTTTCAAGTCAAGACGTCACTGGGCTGAATCAGATAGAACCTGAGGAGGCTCTGACAGGCACTGGACATGTGGAAGAGCACCAAGGCTGAAGCTAAAAAGCTTGTAATTTGCAGGAGACCCGGAATGAAAGTGCACAGTGTGTGTCTTTGCCTGTGTGTGTCTAAGGTGTGTTTATGTTTGCGCACGTCAAGAGACGCAATGCTGGCTCCCCAGCATGTTATTTGCCCTTTGCTCCTCTCCTCAAATCTCAGGTTCAAGATGTTGTATGTCCTGTGTGCAAAGCCTCCGTCTCAGGCAACAGGCAGGCCGAGAAGGCACTTTCTATAGGAACAGGGCGTACTGCCTCAGCCTAGATAAGTTGCTCTTGCCTACCTGTGCGCTTTGTCACTCATGAAGCCCTGTCAGACGGTGCTCAGTGCAGGCCAGAGGCCATTCCGTTATTAGCTGGATTCCTGGGGACCTAGTGCAGGGTTCTGAGAGCAAACTCAGATTTCTGGCTGTGTGTCTGGACAATGGAGACATTCAGGACTGGCGGAGTCTGGAGTCTGGGGATTCGGAGCTGAGGGAAAGCCAAACCAATGCCCAGGACTGACAGGGGGCAGCTTGTAGAGGTTGCAGGAGGACACAACCTGGGTGAATCCTTCTTTTCAAGATGCTGAAAGTTATCTGCACCTAAATGAGGGGGTGGAGATCAGTCCTCCAGCACATCTGTTCCACCTATAGGGATGGGGCGGGGGCAGGGCTAAGAGCCTCATAACAAGGTGGTGTGCATGGCTTGGGTAGGCGGTGCCCAGGGATAGAGTGTTATAACAAAAATCTACAATGCCAACGTGGCAAATAAAAACAGCATTTAGGAAGAAAGAGTAAGTATCAAGAAAGATATAGAGATAGAGAAGTGCTGGACATGGTGGTGGCACATGCCTTTGATCTGAGCACTCCGGAGGCAGAGGCAGGCAGATCTCTGTGAGTTCAAGGCTAGCCTGGTCTACAGAGTGAGTTCCAGGACATCTGGGGCTATAGAGAGAGACCTGGTCTCATAAAGAAAGTAAAATATGGAGAAAAATAGCTTCATGTTGTAACCTCTATCCAACCGAAAACCAGTACAGAGAGAGAATTTCTAAAAGTTCCATAAAAAAACAAAACACTGAAAATAGGAAGAAAGTTATCTTTGGGAACCACTCCACTGGGATTTCACCACCTGGGCCCCAGAGTTATCAGTGTTGTGTTTCAGTTAGGTAGGACTAACTAGATGGTCCTAACAGCCAAAGGTCACAGACTAGACCATCAAGTCATCCAGTGGATGGTTAAATAATCAGGACAACCACTCAGATGATGAGACCTGACTGGCAGAAACTGTACGTAAATTAAAACAAAACAAAACAAAAAGAACTCTCAGTGTTATTGTCTTATATGACATAGACAGGAGTGAACTTCTTTCCTCTTCAAATTGCCACTTTTCCTGAATATAATTCAGGTATAATTCACTTGTTACAAATCGTTGGTCCCTGATGAGACAAAGAGAGGAGCAACCCTTGTTCTCAGAAGCTGGGCCCAACCTCACACTCAGAGGCAGGACCTGAGATGTCAGCCTCACCTACGCTACTTCTCACGCCCCAAAGGAACCTTATCTGGATATGGTTGTCGGTATCTTAGAACAGCTTCCAACGGTGGCAGCCACACAGCATCCTTCACACACAAGATAAACAATAAGAATCTGGGAGATGGGAAACTTTTCTGCCCAGAACCATGAATTTTCCTTGACACTGCTACTCAGTTATAACTGAACCCAATCTACTCAAGTGTCTTTGGGAGATGGTCGGCCAGGACTTGAGAACTCCAGAAAATCAAAAAATGATAAACATCTAAAAGGGCCACAGAAACTGTTTGAAAAGGTAGAAACCAGATTTCATTTCAAACTACGATCAATTAGAAGTAGTAGGTCAAAGGATGAAGGATGGCCCAGAGGACGTGGGGGCTGGAACTCAGTGGTAAAGGTTATCCTGAGTGATTAGGACTGACTGTAAGAGGCCACAGAATAAGCCATGTGCCCTCACGGTCAAATCCAAACCCCTCTTTCTATAAAGTGGGACCTGGGGCTCAGGAAGGTGAACTGGGGTGACCAGGCTAACATAACACAGCCATGTGACTGCAGTACAAAGTGGGTCTCCGAGGAATCTTGGCTTATTAGCAGTAAAGAGCTTACCGGATAGTCCCAGGTCACCCCAGTCCCCTTTCAAGGGCTCATCCCCAAAGCCATCAGTATTTGTAATTCTTATTTACTCTCCTATAAAGGAGATAAAAACTTGGATTCCACCCCCACCCGCTACCCCCTGAATTCAGACTCAGTTCTGGAGAGATGGTATAGCAAAGAACATTCACTGTTCTTACACAGTTCATAACACCCACATGAAGGCTCATGAAAAGCTCTAACTCTAGTTAGAGGGAACCCCAAAACCGACTTCTGACCTCTGCAGACCCCTGCATGCATGTGCTGCACATATACTCACGCAGGCTCACACACATACACATAAATAAAAATCTTTAAAAAATAATTCAAACTTAATGAAATAGCATTTGATAGTTTTGAAGTTTAGAAAGTTATTTGTCCCACGTCCCAGGTACATTTCCCACCTGTCACTTCAGCTTTCCTCACCTTGACCCAAACCCTGAATGACATACACACACATTCATCTGTATTGATAGCCTGTCTGTTTGGCAAAGTTCTTCTTAGAACATTATTTTTAGAGTTGTGGCAAAGCTTTTAGGGATCATATCAACTCTCTCTGACCACAATAGCAGCACTCAGAAAATGCCCCCCAAAGGCTTCTTAAGAAAATACTGTAAGTAGAGATGGCAACCTAGCCGAGGTGAGTTAATCAGTACTGTAGCTTATTATACCTAAACCATCAACTGAAGGAAAGAGTGTGGCCCTGGCCATTATTTGCCTTCAAGTCCATCCAAAGGCCTGTTGCTACCATAGCAGCAGTCAACAGCTGAGATCCAATCATGACAAGAGACCTCCATGTAATGGGGACATTTCCTTTTCCTCGCCTTGTGCTCCAGTCAACAACTGAGATCCAATAATGACAAGAGACCTCCATGCAATGGGGACATTTCTTCTTTCTCACCTTGTGCTCCAGTCAACAGCTGAGACCCAATCATGACAAGAGACCTCCATGCAATGGAGACATTTCTTCTTCCTTTCCTTGAGCTCCAGTCAACGGCTGAGACCCAATCATGGGGACATTTCCTCTTCCTCGCCTTGTGCTCGGAACCACACCTCTGACATCTACAAGCCCTGTTCTCTTCATGAGTTCCCCTTCCTCTCACTGTGGTCTCAGACGCTGGAAAAGCCATCCACATTCCACAAGCTTCATTTCCCCGAATTCCCCATTAAGCTGTCTCTGGAGAGACACACATGCTAGGCTCTGAGAACCTACCTCTCTGGCTTCTCATGCCCTAAATTTACTGACTACAGAGGACTTTCTGGATTACCATCTGGTAGTTCTTGTAATTCTTCTTCACATCCATTTGTGGTAGATGTCTTGTTTTGTTTTGTCTTTTCCCCCATGCCTGAGAAACAAAGACTACACGCTTGGGATTACATATAAAGTAACAGGCAGAGGACAGCTTCGAACCCAGGTCTCCAGATCCCAGGTACAAACTTTATTATGTCACTTACATTACATTGAAAATAGTCTTTGAACTTCTAATATTTAACTATAAAAAGAAAATCCCAACATTTTGCCTCAAAACGTATGCTATTAGAATGATTTATATGTTTTACATATTCTGCATAGATTCTTATTCATAGGATATATTAAAACCATGAATTACTCTTATTAAAATAAAACACACTGTCAACGGTAGTAGTTAAGCTACTGACTTGATAATCAACACACAGTTCCATCTAGACAGAAAGTTCAGAGATTCTAATATGCGCTTTAGAAAGCCTACTTTCTTTACAACTGGGAGGCATGTGTACCTGAATAAAAAGGTTTCGTTGAAAGTTGTTTAAGCAGCATATGAAATAACACAGCACTGTACAGTTCATGGCTCGATCCTTACCTAGGGCTCAATGAAATACAGAGGTGTTTTCTTTACAGATTACCAGCAAAAGAAAATTCTAATGAGCCAAATAATAATAGAAAGATCATGAGACATAGTGTCTATCACTCATTTCAGACAAGCTCTAGCTAGCAGCCAATCCAGAAGTTTTCTGACAGTCTAACTGCCTATGTAGTAGTAGATAAACAGAAAGCCAGCAGAATGGCACAGAATGTAGTTTGGAAACTTCATTTTAAACACCTAAGAAGTTAAGCCACAGCAGTTCAGGTTCTCTCAAGCATTCCCTGTATACTGTGACCCACAACTTTAGCTAGGGTTTGTTCAACAGCACTCACATTCCACGTCAAGACCTTGCACTCTAGAAGCTTCAGTTCTGGACCTGAAAAGTGAGGCCCAGATGACGAAATAAGATTGTAAACTGTTAAGAAAATAAACTCAATATCCAAAGTACTAGACACAAGAATCAGAGACTTATCGATCCCTGACCTCCACTATCTCCAGACACTACTTGCCAATGAATCCTCAAGGGAGATCTGGGCAAGAAGAAGCTGCTCTTAGCCTCTGGTTCCCACTCGCCTTTCTACCTCACTGGGGCTCTGACGCCTTCACTGTACAGTTCTCATGACTAACACGTTCTGGCACTAGGGTTCATGTGCTTTGAACTGACACCTTCCCACACTTTCTAAAACCAGCCCCTCCACTGTCCACCCTTTTTCTTTCATGCAAAAATCTGCCCTGTCCAGTACACCTATAAATGGGGACCTGCTAACTAAACACCCTGTTTAGGAAATAGAGACTATTTCAAAATTAGAATGTATGACAGCAGTCAGTTAAGTTATGGCTTGATTTATACCTAACAAATATAAAAAGAGTTAATTCCCTTGAAAAAGAGATTTGTATGAGATGCATGAAAAACCCATTAACTATTCAAACCACTACTTAACATACATTGCAAGCTGAAAAGTAATTCTCACCTTAGGAAGTTTCATTTCTAAGTTGGTTGCTTGAAATTCAAGATACACTCTAGTCAACCAATAGGACAGATCTTTTCAAAGAAATTTCATACCTCTCTGTACACATAAATACACTGACATATCTGCATATACATCACTGGGGCTCCTGTCCGGTACAGGGTGCTGGCCTAGCACAGAACCTAGATGTCTTATGTCTACTCCGAAGCAAGAGAGTAGGGTGGATCTACAGAGAACCCTCCTCCACGACATTTAGGACTAGCGCCTTAGAAATCAAGTGTGTGTGTGTGTGTGTGTGTGTGTGTGTGTGTGTGGTACCAATTCAACTGTGTTAAAGAGAACACAAGAAGAATGAATCTTAAGGGTAGAGTTCCTGAAATAGGGCTTCCTGCCCCCAATGGGGCATCACTCTGGGTAGAAGGCATAGTAAAACAACAGGGAATGGATTTTCATTTTACAAAACAATAAACTAGGATAAAGGAAAAAAATACCTTTCTGATCACCCAAATTAGCTCACAGGCTATAAATGATGCTGGAAAAAGTTTCTAGTAGGAACAAGACACCCCCAACCCAGGCAGAGAAGACAAATATTCCTCCTTAAAATTGACTTGGGAAGCTGAAGTCACTTGACAGACATCTTACGGGGGCTGCTAATCTGGGCACCAACATAGATCATGTTCTTCCAAAGACCCTGAAGAAGTTCAGCCTGACATTGATCCCAAAGCAAGAGAGCAGGCTGTGGGTGATTTACAGGATGAATGGATCTGAAAGGCATGCCTAATGGTTTCAGACCAACCAAAGCTCCAGATGAAAAGCTGCCTTGCCCTGAACAGCAGATTGTGTCTGAATTAGCAACTGCTTTTGCAGTGTTATTTATGAGTAAGCAGGTGCACTGGGGAGGAGGTGGTTTCAGGTGATAACTCAAACTGGGAAAGAGGTTGGGGTATGGATGGGCGTGGAGCTCCATCAAAAGCCACCCACCCCTTACCTCTGTGGCAGACACTCTGTAAATCTTTACTAGAACAGCACGTCAGTGTCTCCTTCAGTCTCAAAAGAAGATAGAAATGTGCAGGTCAGAGATAAACACTTTCCATTCTATGTCACATAGGGCCAGGGGGTGGTGTTTATAAACCCAACAGCTCTACACGGATGATAGTGTTTTAGCATCAGTATAAATGTTAGACAAGTGTCCCGACTTAAAAAAAAAAAAAAAAAAAAAAA
>CABHPP010102151.1:0-16727 GCA_902168425.1 Peromyscus attwateri
TTTTTTTTTTTTTTTTTTTTTTCTCCTGGAGCTGGGGACCGAACCCAGGGCCTTGCACTTGCTAGGCAAGCACTCTACCACTGAGCTAAATCCCCAACCCCAGTGGATGCTTTGTTATGTGCCCCCTCCCCGCTTCATTTTTTGACAGGATCTTACTGTTTAGCTCTGGCTAGCCTGGAACTTGCTGTGTGGATCCTGGCTAATGTCAAACGTGGGACAGTCCTCCTACCTGTCTCCCAAGTGCTCAGGTTACAGGTGTGCACCACCACACCCAGCAATATCCACATGTCTTTTGCTCTTTTCCTCATTTATTTTATGGATCTCACTTTTGATGTGAAGTCTGCCTACCACTTAATCTTTAGAATTTGCTCTGGTATTTTGCTATATTGAGATCAGGTTTAGGTACTCCCTTCCCCTTGCATTTTTGGGTTCCACTGATTTGTGTGTCCCATTTTGCTAGTACTGAATTATCTTGAGTACAGTGGCTACCTCAGACTTCTTGAACATTGGAACCAAGATTCTTCTTACTTATTCGTTTTAAAAATTCTTTCAGCTCTTCTAGATATTTTCAGCTTTCCATATAAATTACAGAATAATATTCTTTCTCTTAGGGTTTCTATGTGTGATAAAACATCATGACCAAAAGCAATGGGGAAGTTATTTCATTTATACTTCCATATCACAGTCCCTCATGGGGGGAAGTCAAGGTAGGAACTCAAGGCAGGAACCTGGAGTTAGGATGAAGCAGAGGCCATGGAGGAAATACTACTTATTGACTTGCATGCTCCTTCTTATTTGCTCAGCTTGTTTATTACAGTACCCAGGACTACCTGCCCAGGGGTGATACTGCTCACAGTGAGCTGGACCCTCTCACATCAATCATTTAAAAAAAAAAAAAAAGCCCAAGAGGCTTGCTCACAGGCCATTCTGATGGGAGCATTTTCTCAGTTGGGGTCACTTCTTAATGACCCTATTGTGTCAAGTTGACTGCAGAACACTAGCCATATATATACATATATATATATATGTGTGTGTGTGTGTGTGTGTGTGTGTGTGTGAGAGAGAGAGAGAGAGAGAGAGAGAGAGAGAGAGAGAGAGAGAGAGAGGGAGAGAGAGAGAAAATGAGAGAATATTTTGTTACTTGCTTAAACCTGTTCACTGATTTGGGGAAATCTGACATCTTTTCTGTTTAGTTTTCTAGTCCATGAACACTTTTATTTAGGTCTTCATCAGCCTTTCAGCATATAAATTCTTTACATGTTTTGTTAGATTTCTCTCATGTTTTTCCTTTTCATTTCTGAGTTATCATAAATATTTTTGTTTATTTTTGCTGTATTGGGGATTGAACTTAGGGTCTCGCACACAGTAGGCAAGTACTCCACCACTTCCAAGGTTGGGTTTTGCTAAGTTGTCTAGGCTGGCCACAGACTTGGAATGTCTTGTCTCAGTCTCCTGAGTAGCTGAGGATTACAAGTGTGCACCGCCACACCCAACTTGTGTTTTTAATTTTGGTGCTCATATGTTCATTATTAGTGTGTAGAGCTTTGGTTGGTTTTTGCAGATTAATCATGTGTCCTAAAATCTAGCTGCATGCTGTGTAATGAACTTGTAGCACCATCTACTCCAGAGGCTGAGGCCAGGATGTGGTGGTGGGATGGTCTCTTGAGTTCTGAATGTGAATCCAGATTGTGCAATAGTGAGACCTATCTCAAAAAAAAATTAAACATTCAACAAAGTTACTTTGTTTGGATTACCCAAGTGGGAAGTTCAAGTCTGTATAGGTACCAGTCATTACTAACCTAAGTTTGAATTTCTTTTTCTTTACTTATGTAGGGACTTAAGGCTTTAGAACCACGTTATTTTCAATGGCTTCCTATTTCATAGCTTTTTATTTTTTGATATATGGTCTCATGGCAGCCAAAGGTGACAGTAATTTTCTGTGATTCTCTTTTCAGCCTCCTGAGTGCCAGGACTATTGGCTTAAACCACCACATCATCTCTTAATAATGTTTTTTAAACAGTATTAAGAAATGATTTGTTTGTTTTATAAATTCTTTGGCATCTTCTCTGCAGTTGTGTGTCTCCAAAGTGAGATTAGTTTTATTTCTCCTTTCTGATCTTCATGTCCATTGTTCATATTCTCTCTCTCTCTCTCTCTCTCTCTCTCTCTCTCTCTCTCTCTCTCTCTCTCAGTTGAATGGAGCGTCCATTAGAGTGGTGAGGTTAACCTTTCACTATTGTTGATCTTCGTTTGAAAGTAGCTGTTCTCTTATCTTTAATTATGACTTTAGTTGCTGGGTTTTGTGCATGCTGTATATCAAGCTGAGGAGGTTCCTTTCTGTTCCTGTTTATCTGTGAACTTTTATTGTGACTGGATATTGAATTTTGACTGTTGCCTTCTTGGTACAAGTTCATGATTTTTCTTAAGCATATTAATGTGGTGGATTATATGGATAAATTTTAAGTGTCAAACAAGCCTTGTATCATAGACAGGTATCACTTGGTCATAGAATATTAAGTCTCTTTAAATACTGCTAATTATTTTTGCTAATATTTTACTAGGAATTTTTGTATCATTATTCCCAAAGTATATTGGCTGGTAGTTTCTTTTAGGGGGTGGCATTTTTAAATTATGAATTTAATTTGTTTTGTTAGTTATAGGGCTTTTCAAATGCTCTTGTGGTGGGTATGTTGTGGTAATTTGTGTTTGGGAAGAATTGGTCTGATTCCTCTAAGAAATCACATTTGCATGGATAGAGTCATTTGTGGTATTACCTGTTATCCTTTTTCTCCTGTGATGAGATCTCCTCTCCATTTTCCTCTCCCCCTCCCTCAGTCTTTTCCTTCCGTCTTCATCTGAAATATGCACCACTCTCTTGGTCTAGAGTTTGTCACTTCCATTTCTCTTTTTAGGAGGACAGGGCTTGTAACCTACTTTATAAAGATGCCAATTAACTCTTAGTTTTAGAAGCTGATAGAAAAGTCTAGATGTATGTAGCCCCATTGGTTTTTACTCTGTATTCCCACTGGCTATAACCCATAGGCAAATGGCATGTATGGTAGGAGAGGAACACAAGGTAAAGTAAAGGCAAAAGGAGATATGGAGCAGGGCCACTTGTTTTAGTAGACTCCGTGGCAGCTCACTGAGAACCCATTAGAACTGCATTAATCGCTTCCAAGGGCTGCACAGCTGACACAGTTACCTTCCACTAGGCCCCAGCTCTTAAGGTTCCATTACCTTTTTGTACTTTCATGTTATAAATTAAACCTGTTTGAACCCTTAAAAGACAAGGTACTTCGCAACATACTTTCTGCTACTGATTTCTAGTTTGATTCTGTTGTCCAGTCACTGTATGCTTGCGTTTACTCAACTTTGTTGAATTTTGTTTTTGCCAAGGGTATGATTTATCTTTCTATCTGTTCCCTGGCACATGTTAAATTATGTGTACTCTGATATTTAGGGGCAGAGGATTCTATTTGTTTCCTCTTGGTTGAACATGTTATTTAGGTCTTTTTTTGCCTGCCTGCTAAGTTAAGGTTCTTCCTCCTTAATTGGGCTTCTTCTGGTGAGATTGCTGTGTCCCATAATAGCTGCTGGAGGGTTGGAGGTATAGGTTTCCTGCTTGGATTTTGCTGTGGGCAAGACCATGAATTAATTACTTCTTGTGCTGTTTGACTGGGGTAAAGTGGTTATTTTTGGTTGATTATTTGGAGAACACAAGCTGATGTTACTTGTTGGTAGCTGTTGATGTATCTGTTTCAGCAGTCTTCACTTTCAAATACAAATAAGACCCAGAGTTTACCACTGTATCATTTTGGGGGGTCCTGAGATCTCTAGCTATTTTCTCTTCACTTTTCAGGTTTTGTTTGTTTGTTTGTACTGAAGATCAAACCCAGGGCCTTGACCATGCTAGACAATTATTCTACCACTGAGCTACATCCTTAGTGCTTCCACTTTTCAGTTTTCTTGTCGGTTTTATTGTATTGTTGCTATTGGCGTCTCCAGGGCTCTGCTGCTGTTTCCAGGTTTTTGAGTCCCAGAAAAAGGAATTTGACTGGGGACATTTGGATGGTTGTAGAAACAGAGGCCACTTATTAAGAAAGAGTGCTTCTCGACAAGGAAGTAAGCCAGAGGTCTGGGGAAGATGTTAGATAGTCAGTGGTCGTGTTGCCTGGCAGATTGAGCAGTTTGTACACTTATGTTTGTACCTGTTCTGCACATGGCTTGTTAAACGTCAGCTTTGGTGGAGAGAGGGATTTCCAGTCTCCCTCAAACTGGCTTCTTTAATATGCTACTTTTAATGCTCTACTTTCTACCCTACACTTCTGACACAGTGTTTAAGAATTTCACTTGTACTTAACAAAAGGATAAAACTCCCTCAAAGTAAAAGTCCTGTCCAGTTAGAAATCTGAGACTATTTTTCCCAATGGGATAGTTATCCTAGAATCAGTTATTTCATTAAATAACTTACACTGAAGTGATTTGCAGTGCTACTCCTCATACAAAATCTTTATATATTTGAATGCATTTATACAATAAAAGTTACTTAGTGCCGGGCGGTGGTGGTTCATGCCTTTAATTCCAGCACTCGGGAGGCAGAGCCAGGCGGATCTATGTGAGTTTGAGGCCAACCTGGTCTACAGAGCGAGATCCAGGACAGGCACCAAAAACTACACGGAGAAACCTTGTCTCAAAACAACCCCCCCCCCCAAGCTACTTAGCTAGCTTGCCCAGTTAAGCCCCTCCATTTCTGTTAAAGAAACATATAACTAGAAAACCTTGGTACAGTTCTGTTCCCATGAATTAAGTTGAAAATGCTGAAAGAAAGTTTCTTCTAAGAATATGTATTGTTAAACTTTATTTATTATATAAACAAATAGTGCTAAAGAAAGTTATTTTTGTAAAAACTAAATTGATTGCTTTAGAAAGGTTTATCAAAGAAAGTCACTAAAAATCACTTGCTTTTGAGTTGGTCTGTGTAACACCTCTAAACGTTTAGGGAAAGAAGGAATAGGAATATAAACAGAAATCAGTTCAATATTTAGATGACAGGTAATTTCAAATAGTCCACTTTTTAAAAGCCTAACTAGAACTCACTTGTACGTTGGGAAACAAGACTCTAAAGATTAACTGTATGTATCTGTGTGTTTATTGTATTGATTTGTATGTTTTTTCTGTTGCAGTATTATATTGTCTTAAATTACTTCAGCATTATTAAGTACACTGTAATTATGTGGTAGGTTAACTTTATCTATAGTGTTGCTGTGGATATTGCTCTGTATAAATAAAATACTGATTGGCCAGTAGCCAGGCAGGGAGTATAGGGACAAGCAGAGAAGAGAATTCTGGGAACAGGAAGGCTGAGTCAGGAAATGCTACCAGCCACGAGCCATGTGGCAAGGTATAGATTTATAGAAATGGGTTAGTTTAAGATGTAAGAACTAGATAGCTAGAAGCCTGAGCCATTAGGCCAAACAGTTTAAATAATATAAGAGTCTGTGTGTTTATTTTATAAGTGGGTTGCGGGACTGCCGGGGCTTGGCAGGAGCTGGAGAGAAACTCTCCAGCTACAATAGTGTGGCCTTCTAACTGAAAATAACAGTAAGTGGATGACCCAAATTGTCTGAGACAATGAACAATTTTCCCATTACTAACTCAAGGACCTGGAGGTTCCGAGGGCAGCTTGTGCCATATTTTATCAATTCTGGCTCTGTTTCCTAAGCAACTGTCTTTCTGCTTTGTGTCAGTTTAATCTTCCAGCTGATAAAATGGCTACAGTTTTCACATCTCGTACCAGGTTTGCCTATGAAAAAAAATCTTAAAACAATTTCTTACTGTTTTTCAAGATCAGTACCTTTTTTCTGAAGGCTCTTTTCCTTGCATTTAGTTGGCCTTAAAAGTTCAGTATGTGATTCTGATATCATGGTGGGGCTTTGATTAGCCCAGTTTCTTGAAACTAAAGTCAGTCTCCCAAGTTGCATGGCTAGATCTGAGTACTCTCCAAAAAGAAGACATTAAATTCTGGGGTATATAGTTTGTCAGTATGCAAATAATTATCTTTCCAAAATTTTCATTACTAATTTTACATTCTTTTCTAGAAAAATTTTCACAACAGTTGTCAAGTATCAAAATAAATTCCATTAAGCTTACATGGATTAGTTGTGGAGTGGCAGAGGCATAAGGGAGGACTCGTGGTTCCTTAGGTATCCTTGAAAAATATCTCTGCTTCTACTTTTCCAGTGTTTCAGAAAGCTAGTTGCTCATTGTAATCCCCCCCCCCCCCCCCCCCCCGTGTGTGTGTGTGTGTATGTGTGTCTCTGCATGCCAGAGGTTGACAACCAGGTATCTTTCTTAATAGCTCTCTACTTATTTTTGAAAGTTTCTCACTGAACCTAGAGATCTCTGATTTAGCCAGACGGGCTGGCAGCAGATTCAGGACTACCTCCTGGGACTTGTCTCTACCTCTCCAACTCTGGGGTTACAGTTGTGTTCTGCTCCATCTGGCTTTTTAATAGGTTCTGGGGGATCAAGTTCAAATCCTCCTGTTTTTGTAACAGGTACTTTACCAACTGAGCCATCTCCTCAGCCTCTATTGTAACTTAATTTTGTATCATATGACAATAATTATTTAGATTTGGTTAAAACTTTGTGTTGAAGGGATGGAGAGATGGCTCAGAGGTTAAGAGCACTGGCTACTCTTCCAGAGGTCCTGAGTTCAATTCTCAGCAACCACATAGTAACTCACAGCCATCTATAATGAGATCTGGTGCCCTCTTCTGGTCTGCAGGCATGCATGCAGACAGAATACCGTTTACATAATAAATAAATAAACCTTTTATAAAAAAAAAAAAATCCATGAACTTAAAAAAAAGAAATAGAAGCCATGTAGAAAACAATACAAAAGGGGAAGTTCAACTCTGTGTTGAAGTAATTTCAGACAAGTTGCAATAATACAAATAATTTTTTTTCCTAGTTTCTCTGCTCATCTTTGTTTTTCTCATGTTGGTTATTGAGCCTTTGTGGCCTTGTGCATACAGGGCAAGCATGCTACCACTGATCTACTACATTCTTAGCTCCGGTGTCGGTGTTCTTTACATACCATGTTGTCCTTTTTTTTTTTTTTTTTAAATTCATTTATTTATTATATATACAGTGTTCTGTTTGCATGTATCCCTGCATGCCAGAAGAGGGAGCCAGATCTCATTACAGATGGTTGTGAGCCACCATGTGGGTGCTGGGACTTGAACTCAGGACCTCTGGAAGAACAGCCGGTGTTCTTAACCTCTAAGCCATCTCTCCAGCTCCCATGTTGTCTTTTTTAAGCATTATTTTTGTTGACATAACTGATTGCTTTAGCATAAAACAATCAATGTGCAGCAGATTTTGAGGCTTTTGCAAATCCTTAATATGTATCGACCTTGTTGACACACTTAATGCCAGAAGATGTCGAATTCTGGATTAAAGTTAATTTTTCTGAAGACATTAAAATACTTACTTCATTGTTGAGGAAACAGATTTGCTAGTCAATACCCAAAACAAAAGGCTAGACTTATCTGCTTGCTTCATGAGGCATGTCTGCTTTTATGAAATAGTCTCTCTGAAGAAAGCAGAGAGAGAGAAGTCAGTTCTAAATAAGTTTCAGGAGTGAGTTTGCTTATAATTTTTTTCTTTTAAAATGATATATATATATATATAAAACAAATATAATTTCTTTTTTACTTTAATAGAATTTGCCTGTAAAATATTCTTACCTTGGTATTGACAGTATGGGAAGATTCTTTAGTACTAATTCAATTATATTTTGTTATTTTTCATACAATTTCATCATTGTATTTCATTACTTTCAGATTTATTTATAGAGTTGTTTGTGTTACCATTCCCTTTGACTGTTTGCAGGAGATACAGTTGTGCTTCCTGGTATTGGCATGTACTTTTTCTTTGTTTTATTAATTAATATAACCAGAATTGCTACTTTAATTAGAAGTGGGGGGGGGGGCTAGAGATTAACCCCATGTTGCTAAACACTCTTCTACCACTGGTTTATGACTGTTAGCCCTGATTTTAACTAAGGATCTCCTTCGTAATTTTTTTGCCAGTTACATGAATATTTTAAATATTTTTTAAGCCAGTTTACAAAGTAATGGGCTTCATTATTCCATTTTATTTTTTTAAAGATTTATTTTTAATAAAGTTTTTAAGTTAATTTAGCGTGTGTGTGTGTGTGTGTGTGTGTGTGTGTGTGTGTGTGTGAGAGAGAGAGAGAGAGGGGGGGGGAGGGAGATGGAGTTACAAGGGGTTGCTAGCTGCCTGAGGATGGGTACTCGGAACCAAATTTGGGTCCTGTGGAAAAGCAGGAAGTGCTTTTAACCACTGAGCCATTGCTCCAGCCCTTGTTATTCCATTTTTTATACATGTATATCAGTATACTTGGTTTTCAGTTACATAAAAGGTGTGGAACTTTTTTGAGATATGTAGCATAGGCTAGCTTCAAAATTGTTATGCTCCTACCTCAGCCTCTAAATGCTGAAATTACAGGCTAAGCTTTCTTTAGCCTAGTAGTGATAATTTTTATATGTTCCATTTATATTCTTCTGTTTAGAAGGAACACTTTATATATGCCTATTATATCGCATTTACTAATTGTCAGTTATTCTCTGACCTTGGTAATGTCTAATTGTTTTATTATTGAGATAAATATGTTAAAGATTATCCTTTATAATAATGGATTTGTTATTTTATTCTTTGATTATACCTATATATTTTAATTTTGTGCTTTGTAACTATATGGGGAGGAAAAAGTGTTCAGAAAACATCTATATTATTTGGTACATACAAGCTTGATTTTATCTACATTAAGGAGGACTTTGAATCACTTGTATAGTGATTTTCATTGCTAATGGTGGTTTTAAATGTAAAGTTAGTTTATATAACATTAAATAGAAACTGTGCTTTTTAAAAATTAGTATTTCCCTGTTAGGTGTTTTTCATTGATCACTTTTAACTCTTTGATGTTCTTAGATTTTGTTTTTCTTTTTATAGTATTGGGACTTGAACTCAGAGCTGTGCGTATGCTAGGCATATGTTCTACTGCTGAACTACATACAACCTCAGCCCCTGTCTCCTCTGTTTTGTGTGTTGGTTTTGAGATCGGGTCTTATTCTGTAGTTCAGTCTAGCTTCAAACTCACTATGTAGCAAAGGTTGGCCTCAGACTTGAGTGTTTGGATTACAGGCATGATTCATAATATCTGACCTCTTAAGTGTTTAAGCATGTCTTTTTGGAAAAGCATGTAGACAGTTACTACTTCAGCAACATGTAAAAACATTTTCTGTGTGTTACAGTACCAAAGCTGCTGAAAGATGGCTGAAGAAGTGGTGGTGGTAGCCAAGTTTGATTATGTGGCGCAGCAAGAACAAGAGCTGGATATCAAGAAGAATGAAAGATTATGGCTTCTGGATGATTCCAAATCCTGGTGGCGAGTTCGCAATTCCATGAATAAAACGGGTTTTGTCCCTTCTAACTATGTGGAAAGAAAAAATAGTGCTCGGAAAGCATCTATTGTTAAAAACCTGAAGGATACCTTAGGTAAGTTGTTTTGTATTGAGGGAAAAACACCAGCTTTCATTTTAAATGGGTTCTGGAGCTTAGTTCTTTGAACACGGTCCTTACAGCAGTGTGTAGAGTTGGGACTAATGAGCAGAACTAACTTTGACCTTCTTGTAGCAGCTCTTGGAGTAGTAAATACCAAATACCTAATGGAGTTTTGATTTACAGAAAATTTGCCTCAGTTGAGATGGAAAAAGTGTGTGAGATAAAGAATTGTTTCCTTGGGCATCCTGGCACTTTATTTTACATGGCACATTAGTGAACTTTAAAAAGCAAATCATTTTATTTCCTTCTCTCTGAAAAGAGTTTGCAGCAGTGGTCGTTGCTGTGTACCTGCATCTCTAGGACCGGTCACTGTCCTTTGTGTTGTCGTCACCTCTCCTCTCTGACTGTGTGTCTTTGCTTTTCAGGTTTTGCTGGCCTCTATTAGGGCCAGAGATAGGGGAACCTACTCACCTTGGCCTTGGTTAAACTGAAGGAAGGAAGTATGTAGGGTGAAGGCTGACCTCCTCCCCTTTCTTAATTTAACTTTCCTTAATGGACAGGAAGGAATTGGGAGGGACAGAAATTTAATTTTGGTGTTCAAGGAGACATGCTATTGCTTACTAGTTCTTTGCTTGTTTGTAAAAAGGGGGAAATGTTTCCTTGCAGACAGTATCTTAGTTTTGGGAACCTCTGTTAACTTTACTAAATTAGTATAGTTATGGCTGTCTGCATTCCTCAGAGTTTGGAAATGTTGCATTAAAGTAGTGATCTTTGATCAAAATAATGATGTGAATCTAGGTTTTATATCAAATACATCTCCCCTTCCCAGAATATCTGCACCCCATTTTAGTACCTTAAATCCCAGGTAATTTAATGAATTTGTTTCACAATGGCTTTGCTAGTAGAGACATTTTTTGGAAGTTAAGGAAAAGGAGTTGTAGGAAAAGAAGAATGTGCATATACATTTTTAACTATTAGAAGTGTGCTAGCTTTAATATTCTCTTTGAAAATGAGTGAATTATAACTCATGTTTTTTGCTGCCACCATGAGTCACTTGTTCTACAGGTTATTTTATGGTTTAAGGAGAAACAGTATTGGAAAAAAAGAAGCCTTGGTTTTGAAAACGTTTCTATTGCTTGGGTGTGGGCCAGGTCACATGGATTGGGTGTGGGAAGTTTCAGGGTTACAGAACAGACCAGGAAGCTCACTGAAATTATCCCGGAGCTGTGTCAACAAACTCTGAAAAGGGAACACAGAATTTTTATTCAAAATGGATTGGTTAAACATCTTTAAAGGTTTTTTCAGTAAGTTACTCTGTTAATTAAGTCTATAGTTTTCTTGTTACAGGTTTTGAATTGGATTTTTTTTTCTTTTGTGAATTAAGAGGGAAACTATATGGGGAGAACTCAGTGTCTTTATATAAGCTGGTACTTTGTGCTGTTCATGTAATATAAAGTTAATGACTGGGAGTATTTTCAGTGCTATTAGTTTGATTTGATAAATAATTTTAAAATGTTTCATCATGAATGCTTAATAAATAGGGAGAGGATATACATGATTTGGATGTGTTGTAGCTCAGTAACTCTAGAACCTAGCATAAGCATTTGAAGTAAAGTCAGTTGTGAACAAATTCTACTCTTGACCTTTGAAGTAAGAAGGTGTTTTTTTTTTTTTTTTAAACTAGATTTTACTTGAGCTTTGTTGGAGTAATGTCAAGATAGTATTTAATAAGAGCTCTAGTAAACTACAAGTACTGATTTATAAGTAAAATGCTATGCTAAATACTATTTGGCTCTGCTGGTAGCATGTTTATGATAATCGTGTGCTTGATTGGATCTCTTTGAATATTCCCTAAGTGTCTGTACAAAAATGAAGAGAGAAATTATTCTCAAAGTCTCTTATATATACAAGAAGCCTAAGGAAACAGAGTAACCTAATGAGAGATTCCAGGGGAAAGGGCAAAGCAAAGGAGTAAGCACTTTGTTGGAAAACAGTGTGGTCACTGTAATCCGTGGGCTCCTTTGTTTCCTTAGTTAGCTTTGATGGCAGTGATTCGTCTGGAATATCTCTTCTAACTCCCACTTACTTTTTAGAGAGCAGATATATTTTTAGATCTTTGAAGTTTCAGTTTTAAAGCTAATTTTCTTTTAAACTCTGTGTGTGTGTGTGTGTGTGTGTTTACACCTGTGTGCATGTGGGTACATGTGTATACAGGCCAAAGGATAACATGAGATGCCATCCAGCCATCCACCTCTTTCCAGGGAGACAAGTTCTCTCATTGGTCTGCTGCTCCGTAATTAGGCTGCATTGGCTGGCCAGCAAGCCCCAGTGGTACTTTTGTCTCTGATTCCTCAGCACTGGGATTATAAAATTGAGTTACCACACTTGGCATTTTTTTTTTTTTACATGAGTTCTGGAGATCCAGCTGAGGTTCTTGTGTTTGTGAGGCAAATGTATTACCAACCAAGGCTTCCCTTTAGCTCTTTATTCATTAATTTATGAACACATTTTTAATGGAGAAACTAATGCAAGCTGTACAAAAATCAGCTTGATGGGCTGGCAAGATTGCTCAGCATTTGCTGTCAAGCCTGACAACTCAGATTCAATCCCTAGAACCCATGTGGTGGAGGAAAGAACTGATTCTTACAAATTGTTCTCAGACCTCAACATAATCATGTGCACACACTTGAACACATATGCCAAAATAAATGAACAAATAATATAATAAAATCATTTTTAAAATTTGTATGAAATATTAAGTCTTACAGAATCTGGTAGGGAGTTAGATGATAGTCATTGTTTATTAATAATGTAGGCTTCAAATTTAGATATGGTCATAAATAGTAATTAATAATAAGTTAGAAATGGTGTTAAAAGATCACACACACAGCATATATTATTGAACAGTAATTCTGTATATCAACTTATAAATTGAGTGACAGAGTTGTTCTCTATACTGGGTCTTAGGTATTTAGTAGTTAACCTTAACTGCATCTGTAGTCCAAGGGCTAAGATTTTAGTTTTGTAAACAAAATATCCCTTTCCTGAATCCCTGTAACATTTTGCTAGCACCTTGTCAGAGTAGAGACAGGCTAGTCATTTACCTAATTTCTGAATGGACTTGAAAAATAGAGAAAACAGCATTATGTGTTCATTGTTTGGTAGCTAGGATACTTTGAAGACAAAATTACAGTGTTTATCATTTCAGATAAAACTATTGTAAGCCGTGATTAACCTCATGTGCATGAACAGATGAAGTACAAAATAAAAATCTGTAATGGGAACAATAGCATATGTTTGTATTTATAATAACATAGTTCTACTCCAAAATAAACTGTGTACTAGCCCTGTAGCCTAGTATATAACTATACTTTTTATTTCCTGTTTGGGTAAAGAAGACAGTTGGGCAAGACTTAGATGATTCTGGAAAGTACCTTCAAACTCTGGAAGTCTTACAGTCTTGGCAAACAAATAAATGATTTTCTGTGTGTCATGGGAATCGGGGAAGTACAAGGGAGAAATTGGTTTTGAAGAAGTGAGAATGTAAGAACCAAGTGAGATGATAGTTCACTGAGGGAGCAGAAGCAGAAGCAGTACTTTCTTTGTCCATTCTGTTGAGCATTTACTCAGTGATTTAGATGAAGGAAAGCTGATGTTGGAAGCAATAAAAGATAAGAATCAGCTTGGGAATGACTGACGTGAAGAAGAAATTGAGTAAGAGCTGCTGTGGTTGTGTAGGTACAAAAGTCCTTGGTGACCTTGATCTAAGTCTTAGTGCTCAGATGAGGAGATGTGGTGGCTTCCTTATGTGTATTCTGACCTGTTAAACATGGCAGTTTGGCCACTTGGAAGCTGATGCTTCCAGGTTCTGGCATCAAGTTTATTAGGGATTTGAAACCAGTTTATATAAGTAGGAGTTATTGGTACAAGATTTGCTTGAGAAAGAAAAACACTGTCATACAGAGATTGTGTTCACAGTGCTTACCCAGGTTCTTAAAAAAAAAAACAACTTTTTTTTTTTTTTTTTTTTAAATAAGGCCTCACTATATAGACCAGGCTGGCCTCAAACTCAGAGATCTGTCTGCCTCTAGAGTGCTGAGATTAAAGGAGTGTGTACCACCATGCTCAGCTGGTTCTTAAAAAGCTTTTGAGGAACTTAGAATGCATTGTTCTAGTTAAAAACATTGCTATAGGGGAGTGTAGAGATTGCTCAGTGTTGAGGTCCTGGATTCAATTCTTAGCACCCACTTAGTGGCTCACAACCATCTATAACTAATCCTGTGTCATCTAGTGTCTCCTGGTGTGCAGACACATACATGTAGACAAAACTCATAAACATTTAATAAATAAGTGATCTTTAGCTGGACATGGTGGCACACACCTTTTAATCCCAGCACATGGGAGGCAGAGGCAGGTGGATTTCTGAGTTCAAGGCCATCCAGGCCTACGGAAGAGTGTGAAGACAGCCAGGACTACATAATGAGACCCTGTGTCAAGATCCATCCCCCCCCCCCCAAAAAAAAAATTGTTAGAGGAGAAGACCAAATAGATAGAAATGAGGGACAAGAAGCTATACAAACATTTTTTTCTAAGGTAATCAAATAACCAACCCACGACTGCTTACATGTATTTTGCTCCCAACCCTGGCCACGTTGGTCCAGCTCTGTAATACAATAGTAAAGGTTTATGTAATCCTGGAAAGTACCAGAAAAACTGTTAACTACTACTTATTGAGTGCCTACTGTGTGCTGTGTATTATGCTAAGCACTTATATATACACTTTTAAAAACTCTTTAGGAAAACTTTGTAATATAGGCATTTACATATCAACATTTCACAAAGGAACTGAAGTTTAAAAATTAAGTAATGTGTCTAAGATGACAAGGGGAAAATACAAATTTAAGCCTTGTTCGTTTAATTTGACCCTCTAAGAGTCAAGATCAGAGCAAGAGTAGCAATAGATTAAAAGAATTTGTTTGAAAAAAGACTAATTGAAGTTAGGATGATTATGGTGAACTGCATACTAGGTCAAGCAAGATGTGCTATGATTGTATTGTTTGTGTCTCCTTTCCTTTTTTTTTTTTTTTTGTTTTTGTTTTTGTTTTTGTTTTTCGAGACAGGGTTTCTCTGTGTAGCTTTGCGCCTTTCCTGGAACTCACTTGGTAGCCCAGGCTGGCCTCGAACTCACAGAGATCCGCCTGGCTCTGCCTCCCGAGTGCTGGGATTAAAGGCGTGCGCCACCAACGCCCGGCTAGTCTCCTTTCCTTTTATGTATTTATTTTTAAAGAAATAGGCTCTCACTATGTTGCCAAGGCTGTTTTTGAAATCCTTGGTTCATGCAATCCTCCTTAAAAGCTGAGACTATAGACATGAGCTAATATGTATCAGTTGTGTCTCCTAGAATTTACATGTTGAAATCTGATCATCAATAGAATGGTATTAAGAGGTGGAGGAGCCCAGCATGATGGCGTACGCCTTTAATCCCAGCACTCGAGAGGCAGAGGCAGGCATCCAAACTCTGTGAGTTCGAGGCCAGCCTGGTCTAGAGTGAGTTCTAGGACGGGCTGCAAAGGTACACAGAGAAATCCTGTCTTGAAAAACCATTAAAAAAAAAAAAAAAAAAAAGAGGTGGAGGATCTTTAAGCATCAACCAGCTCATTAAGGCAAACCCTTCATGAATGAGATTTGTGCTATTGTAAGACAGTTGCAAGCTCTCTTATTTGTCTTTTCCACCACTTGAGTATTCAGCTTTAAGAAATAGGACTTCACCAGATGTAGTCTTGTCCGTTCATTTAGCTTGACTTTCAGAACTATGAGAAATAAATTTTGGTTAAATATAAATTACCTGGCTTTTGTCCTTATTTTTTTTGGTGTTGTAATTAGCAGCCTGACAAAGATAGAGGAATTTGGGGGGAAATAGTAATATTGGTTCCAAGGGACATCTGAAAGAAAGGATCTAATTGTTGATAGTTACCATATAATTGACTAAATGAATTTAGTACTTTAAAAAATGGTAAAAAAATCAACTTTTGTTGGTGGCAGAAGATTGAAGTATCCATTTTTTTGGCACTAGAACAAAGTTGTAAAGCAGCCTACCAGTTACATACATTTGTTTAAAAAATTTTATTGCAGTTATTTATTGCGTGTGTTCAGGCATGTGTGAGTACTTGTCATGTGCATGCCACAGCACCACTGGTGTTAGAGGACAACTTGTGGATGTTGGTTTTTCTCTCTCCACCATATGTGATCAAACTTGGGTCATTAGGCTTGGTGGCAAGTACTTTTACTCACAGAGCCATTTTGCCTACATTTGTTCATTCTCCTGATAAAGATTAATTGTAGTAGACTATTTTAAGGTGTGTTACTTTTGTTTATGTTGCATTTGTTTAACTCTGTAAAGCTGTATAAAACCTGTGTAAAACACCTGATGGTTTAATAAGGAACTGGCCAATAGCAAAGCAGGAAAAAGGATAGGTGGGGCTGGCAGGTAGAGAGATACATACGGAAGAAGAAAACTGTAAGGAGAGATTGAGCAGCCAGAGAAGGAGGAGGACTCCAGGGGCCAGCCACCCAGCTACACACACACAGCAAGCCATGGAGTAAGAGTAAGATACAGAAGTAAGAGAACAGGAAAAGCCCAGAGGCAAAAGATAGATGGGATAAGTTAAGGAAAGCTGGCTAGAAACTAAGCCAAGCTAAGGCCGGGCATTCATAAGTAAGAAAAAGCCTCTTGTGTCATTTATTTGGGAGCTGGGTGGCAGGCCCCCCAAAAAGAGTAAGAAAACAACAATAGTTAATGGAACATTTAATATGGACTAGGCACTAGAAATACAGAGATAGTGGAGAAAAAAACATGATGTTTGACCATAAGCAAATGGCACACAGAGTATTTAGTGTTAGAGTAAAAATGTGTAATAGCACCAAGGAGGAATACATGAACTCTTTGTGGGGGAGGGAAGGAAATCTTCAGTGAGTAAATAGCTATCTTGCCAAGTTTTGAAGAATGAGATGGGAGTGTTTTAGGTAGAAGAATATGTACAAACCTTAGTCTTGAAAACATAGGGTTTTAGTGGTTCTAAGAAACTTGTTCTGGCTGTGGTATGTTATTGCAGCAGTGTGCCAGAGAGAAGGGGGC
>CABHPP010102152.1:0-11931 GCA_902168425.1 Peromyscus attwateri
ACACACACACACACACACACACACACACACACACACACACACACATTGTTGTTTGTTTTTTGAGACAGGGTTTCTCTGTGTAACAGTCCTGGCTGTCTTGGAACTTGCTCTGTAGACTAGGCTGGCCTGGAACTCACTGAGATCCGCCTGCCTCTGCCTCCCAAGTGCTGGGATTAAAGGTGTGCACCACCACTGCTCGGCAAAAATGATGCTTTTAAAAAGTGAAAATACCAATATCTGTTACTGATAGTGAGAGGACCGAGCAGATGCCATAACAGGCTGCTCAGTCTCAATTTCAGTTTCCTGAGATTGAACAAGCAGTTTCTAAAAGAGCCACAAACAAAGGACATTAATCATTGGTGCCCCTGATAACAAGGACAGGGGAGATGCACCAAGCCTGGGCCACTGAACCAGCTCCCACAGTCAATAAACACTAGGCTGGCCAGCCAGCCTCCACAGCAGCTCAAGGACAAAGCCTGGGGCTTGTCCAGGCTTGCCCCCAAATGGAAAACTGTAGCTCTGACCAGCCCCTGACTAGCCCTGGCCAATTAGAACATACTAATATGATTGCCACTTGCTTGAGCCAATCATATCTTAAGTGACCAAAATGCCCTAGGAACTCCCCTTCTGCTGTACTTAAAAGCAGCCCTTCTTGGGGTCTTCACCATTTTGCCTTTGTGTGGGATGGCAGGCCCTAGCGTGCTGGAATAAAAATGCTCTTGCTGACTGCATACGTGGAGGGTGGTGGTCTTTTGTGGGACCTCTCCAGGACCCTAACAATTGATGGTACTTGAAACTTTCCCTCCTACACAGGCACCAAATTCAGAAGTTCTTACTAGTGACTAGAAGAGCATCCTTATTTCTCAAAAGCTGTTTTAAAAAAAGAGAGAAAAATCGAATTTGTTTTTTTCATATAGTATAGCTTTGATAGCCGAATGAGTTAAAATAGCAGCTGTATAACAACACTCCAGAAGACTGTTTTATAAAACGTGTGCAAACCTTGGGGCTAGGATGACGGCTCTCAGGAAGTGCTTGCTGTCAAGCATGGGGACCTGAGTTTGATACCCAGCCCCTGCGATTCAAAGCAGGACCTGGTGGTACACTGTAATCCCAGCCCTTGGGCAGGCAGAGACAGGAGGGTCTCCGGGTTGTGTTGGCCAGTGGTCTGGCTAAACTGGCAAGCTCCAGGCCCAGTTAGAGACTCCATCTTGAAAACTAAGGTGAAGGGCTGGGGAGATGACACAGCAGGTAAAATGCTTGCTGTATAAGTGTGAGGACTGTTGTCCGGATACCTAGAACCCACATAAAAGCTGGGTGGGTGTCGAAGCCCTCCTCTAATCCCTTC
Organism: Peromyscus attwateri; assembly: GCA_902168425.1. NCBI lineage: Eukaryota > Metazoa > Chordata > Mammalia > Rodentia > Cricetidae > Peromyscus > Peromyscus attwateri. The sequence goes on from CABHPP010102152.1 coordinate 1,346, forward strand.
GTGTGGGCATGGAGACTGGGAATCCTGGAGCAAGCAGTCAAGCTAAGACTGGCCTAACCTGCAAACTATGGCTTCAGTAAGAGACCCTGTCTCAAAGTGAAGATCATGGAAGAAGAGACCTGGTGTCAACCTCAGATTTTCACGTGCATTTGCACATGTGTGCATATGCACCCATAGACATACACACACATGCACACCACATACACATGCAAAAATGAAGATGGAGAGCCACTGGGGAGGCCTGGCCACAACATGCGCGTATACACACACATAGCCACACATACTGCATGAACATGCCCTCACACATAAATGTGTATCTACAAATATCTGCAAATCAAATTGGACAATATACAAAAATTAGTAAATGGTTCAGCACTAGAAATGCTTTGATGTAAAATTCCTAACAAGGCTGTAAGGAGAAACTGTATGTGTTAATCTTAGCTTATGCAAGAAAAAAAATCATTAAATTCAGCACTGGTGAGTTTTAAGAAAACTGTAATGTCTGCCAATGATTAAAGAACAAGTTCTCATAAATATTTAATAAGTAATGCCAATTTTATGAAAACCCTTAAATCATAGAAAAAGAAGGCGCATTCCCAAGTCTGCTCAGTAAGTTTAGCCCCAGTACTGATAGCAGAATGAGACAGAACAGGGAAAGTAGAAAGTTTATAGACCAGTTCCACCCATGAACACAGATATAAAGAGACTAGACAAATGATATAATGCAGAATTTCATTCACTGAATATATAGCAGATAATTTAACCCTGTGTCCCAGAAGTCTGGCCTTTTGTCTTTGGCTCCGGGAAATGATCTAGTCCTTGGAGTATCAGGTTGATAGGCGTGTCCCTGCCTGGGAAACCCGGATCTACCAGCATGATTTTAGGTGGGATGCACCTACACCCAAAGACCAAACGTAAAAGTTAGTGTGGTCCTTGGGTCCTTCCTGGAGGGGCTGGAGACTAGACACCAGAATCAGCCACACGGACAGTCAGCTCTTCCCACGTCATGGAGCCGCACGCAGAAGGTCAGGACAGCAGACTCAGGAGAGACCCTGATTGACGGTGCTCTGTGTTGATCATCACACACTGATTCTGAGAGAACAATGTGCCAGTGGGTCTGCGGGGAGCGGACTATGGCAGCTCCACCTTTACTCACCCGGACTCCGCCCTGTACGCTTCTGCCCTTGATTTCCCTCTGTGTCCTTCCCTGTAAGAACCTCCAAATGAGCTTAGCAACTTCCAGTGACTTCTGTGAGTCCTTCTCACAAATTACTAACCCCAGGTTGGATGTGGGAAGACCCTCAGCTTGCTATCAGAAGCCAAAGCAGAAGTGCGGTCTTGTGAGAAGAGGGAGGGGAGAAGAAAGGAGGAGGAAGGAGAAGGAAGGGGCAGATGCACAGTTTGTGGGAGCCACGGGATGTCTTCTTACCAAAAAATGTCAGGAATTTAAAAATAGAGACGGGGAAGCCGAGTGTGGCTCATGTCTGCAATGCTAGCCCCCAGGAGGACTAACCTGGGCTATGTAGAGTTCCAGGCCGGGATGGGCTACAGAGTGAGAGCCTATCTAAACAAAACCAAAAATAAATATAAATAAATAACAACACAAACACAAACAAACAAAACCCCAGTGAGTAAAAACCAAAAGGATTTCGAGCGGGTGACGGCTGCTCCAAATGTGGGGCTCTCTAGGTCTTAGAGTGTGTATCTAGGACAAATATTACAAAATACAAACTATTTCTATAGTTCCTCCATTTGTTTGTTCAGATGTGCTGTCTTAATACATAGTTTGAACTCTTCCCCAAAGAAAGCCATAGCATCGAGCCCAGTTCTGAGAATTTAGGCGAGCTCTTCTTCTATTTCTCAAATACACTTCCTATTTGCTGCCCTCATACAGCATTCATTCACCAAGCTGGAAAATTAACAAAACCCTTTACAAGGAAATCCTGATTTTATTTTAGGTTTCGTAGGCATTCTTTGTTCATTGCTTGTTTGTTTTAACTGTCAAATACGACGATTAAACCAATATTCAACGATAGGGTTCTTATGGTACATCAATGTGAATATTTGATAGAATGCATAAAACTGATTTGTTATAATGGAGTCCAGGAGCAGAACCACACTCAGAATCGGTCCTTATGAATATTTTAAAAATTGTCTCTACTCTAGAAAAGGTATTTTGGAACATACAAATGAACACAGGCTTTCACAACATGATTTTGGGTTTTTGAAAGAATAACTGGATGCCTTTTGTTTAATCTTGGCATGCTCAGTACTTCTACATCAATAGGTTTTCTGCATACAATCAGAATTAGAGTTACACTGAATGGAGATGTTTGGGTTTTACTTATATACACAGTGCCTCTGAGGCTGCTTGGAATAAAATCCATTGCAGAGTAAAACATCCAGATAGATTCGTTCACTCCAAAGAATTCACATGCCGACTATCTTCAGAGACATAACTCTGTGAATGACTATAAAGTATAATTACCTTTTTCTTTTTAAACAGAGGAAATGTCATAGAAGGCTTCAGAACAAAGGTTTTTGCATGAGTTCTCACTGGAGTTCCTGTACCTGAAGCTACGGATAGTAGCTGAAGGAGTTAGAGGAGCTCGTGGGTAGCCTGGGTTTGCTACTTCATTGCCTTTCTGTCTGTCCGTCTGTGAGTTTTGCAATACTGGGGAGGGTTCCCTGAGCTGTGTCCTCAGCCCCTCCTTTCTGCTTTAGGTCTGAGACAGGGCCTTGCTTTGCTACTCAGGCTGGCCTCGAACTAGCTCAGCAGCAGCACAGCAGGCCTTAACCTTGTGATTCTCCTGCCTCAGCTCCCTGAGTAGCTGGGATTTGCACATTATTGTGGGTGATTTTATCTGACAGCATCGTAACAGATTTCCTGAAAATGTGAGTCAATCGCTGTCCCCTCAGGAAAAAGTCAATTTGTAATTTATAGTTTCCCCGGTGCTATCCCACGGCTAGTGAATCAGCTGCGGGCCTCTGTTCCCCTACAGCGGTACGTGGGGGTCCACGGTGGGTGGAGATGCTTCCTTAAGTTTCCATCATTATTCTTACACTTGGCCACCGACAGAGGACCTGGCTGAGGGCTGAAGAGCTGGTGTAAGGGAACGGGACCATGCCGAAATAAATGTCTTTGGACAAAGTATCCTCGAGTCTTTCTGTTTACTTGTGCTAATGTGTTACGACTCACAGTTTTGCTAACCCCAAATCCACTGAAATCCAAAGACTCACTGAAAACTGATGCACTTCCCAATGGCAGGCTTGGACCAGGGGATCTTGGTTCAAAATAGTGAAGCTTGGGGCGGATGGCTCAGGGGTTCAGAGTGCTTGCTGCTTTTCTAGGGGACCCCAAATTCAGTTTCCAGCATCCACTTTTAGTGGCTCACAACCACCTGTAAGTTGAGCTCCAGGAGAGTCTATGCTTTCTTCCGGTACCCACAGGCTTTTGCACTTACATGCACCCCTACACATATACATAGCTAAAAATATAAAATAAAACCTTCTAAAATTATTTCTTAAATTGCTTTAAATCTGACACACCTGTATCCTAACATCTGCGAGGAGGCAAGAGGCTCCAGAGCTCAAGCCAGCTGGTGCTGCACAATGAGACTGTGAGTCAAAAATGTGAAAACGAAACAAAAAAATTAAAAATAAAAATAAAAGTAGTGGAACTTTTTGTTTTCTGCTTACTAAAGAGCACCCAAATTCTTGAGCTGGCATACTCTTACGACCCACTCTCAAACCTTTCTCCCAAATAAATCTTAAAAAAAAAAAAAAAGCAGGGGGAAGGGCAGCAGCTGGAGAGATGGCTTAGTGGTTAAGAGCCCTGGCTGCTCTTCCAGAGGTCCTGAGTTCAATTCCCAGCAACCACAGGGTGGCTCACAACCATCTGTAATGAGATCTGGCGCCCTCTTCTGGCCTGCAGGCATACATGCCAACAGAGCATTGTATGCATAATAAATAAATAAATCTTAAAAAAATTTTTTTCTCCCTCTCCATACTGTCTCACCACTATTCTGTGTTTACCTTTCAATTTCTGCTTGTCTATGAGCACTAGAGTGCTAGACTTGACTGACCATTTGAATGGCTCTTCCTTCTCCCACTTCCTCCTCCTCCCCTTCTTTCCCCTCCCCCTCCCCTTCTTTCCCCTCCCCCTCCCCCTCCTCCTCCTCTCTTTCTTCTTCCTGAGCACAATGAACATGGATTTATGGAATGAGAAAGAACTCAGAGAGTGGAAGTGCTCCAAGGGGAATAAGCTGATCGCCTTTTAAATACCAAATAGACCAGTTGTAGGAGTCCTAGAGGATGGGGAAGAGCCCTCCGGCGGCTGTTCGCTGTTCGCTTTGTACCTGCTCTCTTCCCTCTGGGCTTCTCCCTTCAGGTAAGGAGGAGTGCTGCCAGGCAGACATGGCCCTTCATCACCTGTAGTTGAACGTGTAAGCCGAGCTTTCCTGGCTGCTTTAGAGTTGGTGTCTCTTATATTCTGGTTCAAATCTTTTTAAAAAATTTAAAATCAGGAAGGTATCTTCCTGCCATATTTTCTTAAAATTCTTTCATTTCTCTTTTCAAATTTATACTTTAAAAATATTTTGTGTTTTCATTTATTTTTTATTTTATTTTATACATTTGAGTATTTTTCCTGAGCTTTTATGTCTACCATGTACATGCTTGGTTAAAAGGGGGTAAGAAGGGGGCATCAGGTCCCCTGAAACTGGAGTTACAGACAGTTGTGAGCTGCTGTGTAGGTGCTGGGCATTGAACCCAGGTCCTCTGGAAGGCTAGCCACTGTTCTTAACTGCTGGTCCATTTCTACAGCACTCCATTTTTAAAAAATGGAATTAATGTCTTTTGGGGGTATTAGGGCTGGGTCCAGTTTATTTTTGCAGTAATTTTGTCTAATTACCCCAGTGTTAGTACTGAAGAGACCCTTGCCCCTCCACTGCTCTGTGACACCACCGTTCTCAGGAACCAGATGTCTGTCTGGGTGGCTGTCCGTATATTCGTTCCCTTCTCTTTCAGCCTCTCCCTGTACCATCCACTTATTTACCTGTGCCAATGTTCCTACTGCAGCCCCAAGGCCTTGGTCGTCAGAAGCCCAGCTCTAAAACACTGCCTGCATCTTCCTGGCCCTTAAAATTGCTAAGTGTATTTAGAAACAGCCTGTCAAGTTATATACAAAAACAAACAATGTGCTTAATGTTGCTTTTATTGACTATTTAGATTTACATTAGGAAAGAATTATTTTTTACTGTTTTGATATCTTCAATCCATGAATATATTTCCCATCAGCTTTTAGGCATTACTGTATTTATGTTTATAATGTCTTCCTATTTTCTCCATAGCACTCTGGCATATTTTTATAGATTCTTTTTAAAATTATGACTTTATGTATGTGCTAGCTGCTTTTGCATCAACTTAATGCCTGATAGAGACATCTGAGAAGAGGGAATCATGCTCAAAAAATTATCTCAAAAGATTGGCCTGAAGGTAAGTCTACAACACATTTTTTTTTTTATTGATATGGGTAGGATCGGCCTATGGTGGGTGGTACCAACCCTGGACAGGTGGTTGTGAGGTATATAAGAAAGTCAACTGAGCAAGCCATGAGGAGCAAGTCAGTGAGCAGCTCTCCTCCATGGATTCTGCATCAGCTCCTGCCTCCAGGTTCCTGCCCTGACTCCCTTCAATAATGGATTATTACCTAGATGTGTAAGATGAAATTAACCCTTCTCTCCCCAGGTTGCTTTTGGTCATGGTGTTTTATCACAGCAATAGAAACCCTAAGAATGACAATGTGTCTGAGTGTTTTGTCTGCATGTCTGTCTGTGTACCATGTAGGTGCCCGGTACTCAAGGAGACCAGAAGATGGCATTGGAGCCCCTGGAATGAGTTACAGATGATTGTGTGTAAGCCACCATGTGGATGGTGAGAATCAAATTCGGGTCCTCTGCAAGAGCGTCCAGTTCCTCAGTCCCCTGAGTCTCTAATCAGCTCAAGAGTCTTGCACATTTTTAAGAGATTTATTCCTAGGTTTTTGGCAGTTTTCAAGCTGTAAATATTGGTTTTTTTTAACATTTGTTACAACTATACAAAAATTCAAATAAAATTTTAAATATTGTTTCTCATTCTTCCTTTAAATTATTAATTTTTCTGCTATGACTGGCTGTAAGTTCTTTTTCATTATCCACAGACATCTGCAAATGGTATTTTTCTTTATTTACAATAATCATACCATTTATTCATTTTTCTTTTTATTTTTCTCTGGCTAGGTCCCTCAGAGGGTTTCTCTGTCTCTCTGTCTCTCTGTCTCTCTCTCTCTCTCTCTCTCTCTCTCTCTCTCTCTCTCTCTCTCTCTCTCTCTCTCATCATTGAGTGAACGGATAAATCCCTCAGGATCCTGTCAACCCTTTCTTTGCTCTGCCTGCAAAGAGTGAGCAATGATCTCTGGCTACCTGGATTTCTGTTTCTCCTGTTCACACAGGGCTCCTTTTGCCGACTCAACCCCTTCCCAGAGCACATGCCCAGAGCCTCAGGGCCTGCCTGCTTCCTGTCTGACTCCTCCCCAAGGCGGCTCTGGGCCCTTACCTGCTCCCCTGTAACCAGGTACTGAGAAATCCTGTGTTCAATATCCAAGATTTTGCAATGATCACTTAAACCCATGAAATGGACACAGGTGCCCAGAGCACAGGGAGAAGGCTGAGAGACTGAGCAGCAGGCTTTCCTTGACCCAGAAGCCAATGTCCAAAATCCCCTATCCTGGCAAGAACTCTAATACGTTCTGTGAAGGTGGCCTCTGAATAGATTGGGCTGTGGCCCGTACTCTTGAGGACCTAGACCAACCAGCATTTGTTAGATAACAGATATTTACCTTCTTTCCTCCATCCAAAGTATGAGAAATGCCTTCAACTATCAAGGAATTTCTTTCCAAACATTTTGAAGTTAATGAGAGAAAAAAAAAATCCTCCTCCTTTTTAAATGTTCAGTGTACCGTGGAGTTAACAAGCTGCTTAGGAACAAAATGGCAAGAACTGTACCACAGTCTCATTTACTAGTGATTCTGTTTGCAGAAAAAAGCTACATTTGTAAACAAAACACTCAGCCTTCAGTTGTCATAGAAGGTCAAAGCTCTTCACGACTCTCCTGCCCACATCTTGTGGCTCCTTCAACTTCTGCCCTCAAAGTTTTGTCTTTCATTCTGATTCTCCACAAAACCAGGCTTCCTACCAGCTTCTCGGTCTAGCTAGCAGCAACCCTGCAGAGGTTTTAAATACCACCTTTCCTAGGAGCTGCTCTACCCTGCTGCTCCCTCCCCGCACCCATAGGAAGCACCCCTTGGTGACTGTGATGTACTGGTTTGTTTTGTTTGTGTTTTAAAGATTTACTTAGTACTGTTTTGTGTGGGGGGTTGATTTGCCTACATTTATGTCTGTATTCCATGTGCATGCCTGGTGCCTGTGGAGGTCAGAAGAGGTTTGATGCCCTGGAATTTGAGTTATAGATGGTTGTGAGCTTCCATGTGGGTACTGCGAATCGAACTGTGGTCCTCTGCAAGCGCAGTAAATTCTCATAACCCCTGAGCTATCACTCCAGTTCCTCTATGATGTATTTTTACAGCACTTTGAATTTTTCTGGTTCCATCGTTCTAACAAATTTTATATAGCTGTCTTCCCTGGAGACTAGAGCACTCTGGGAAGAACCAGGTTGTTTTGCTTGTTGAATCAAAGGTCCTGGATCAGTACCTAGGACCCAGCAGAGGCAAAGCAGGTACCAAATGAAAGAATAAACCGTTAAAACCCTGAATTCTTTATATTCCTGCATCGTTAACTCTGACCTGCACCGGCCACAAGTTTCCCGCTGTCAGTATCCCCAAGAGCTGCCGGGAAATGTAATCTTTCCTAAGATGAGGACAGATGATTTAGGACTAAAAGCCTCTGCTCGGTTCCCAACACAAAGCAGACAGTCTGGGCTTGAATCCAGCTTCGCTGCTAACTATGTGGACTGAGACAGGTGACATAATTTTCCTGTGCCTTGGCTGCTCTGTTGATAAACTGATGATCCTAGTACTTGTCATAGGGTTGCTGTTGGAGGATCTGAGGAGTTTAGTACAGTGCCTGTGCTTGGCAGGTGATGAATGACTATTGGACATTCTCTGCTCATGGAATAGTAAGCTAGGGAATAAAGAAGTCTGGGAAAAGCATTACCTTTTCTTATCAGGCAAAATCTGTGCATAATAATTACAAGACAAATGAAGAATCCGCCGCTCCCTCATTTCCCAAGGAGCATGGAGAACCTCACCAAGCCGTGGCTTTCCCGTGGCTCGCTGCCCGCTCCTCCACCTTCCAAGAGGCCCACACCTCTCCTGGCTCCCCATTTTATTAGCGTCACGTACCCAAGTAACGACTTCACCCTTTGGACCAAACTGCTCCTTACGATTGGCTAGCCGACCGTCGTCATCAGAATTCTTGTAACAAGGAAGTACTTGTTCCTGCGGCAGACGGTCTGCCTTGGTGAGGGACTGTTCAGTCGTCTTGTAATCTGGTAGTGGGAACACCAGCTGAAGAGGTGGGGCTCTAGTCACTGGTTTTAAATCTAGTTGGGGTTACTGGGTTCTTAACAACCTAAAAGTGACGCCGAGCCCCAGAGAGTGGCAGAGTGGGTGTTAAATTTAGGGAGACGTGGTGAATCCTCCTCTTTGAATTTCTGGTCTGACACAAACTGACTGAGCCAGGGATGTCTTTTGAAAGGTGAACTCGCTGGCTCTTCATCTTGCTCCAGCCAACTGCACCGAAAGAGTAATTGTCATAGGCGCATTGGGAGCCCTGCCCAAGCCTTCCCTCTGAGGCTCACAGGACCTAGGCCATCAAAGGTTCCTTGAGTGGGTGGAAGAATCGGAGATATATTAGCACGGCCCACACTGTGGGGTGACTAGCTGGATGCCTGGCCCAAGACCCCTCTTACCAGCCATCTTCCGGCCAAGGTAGCCCCATGACAAAACTCTGACAGATGAGATAACCGTGTGCTGTGGTCTCTGGGAAAGAGAGGGCGGGGTGAGAGAGGTCGGGAGAGAGGGAGGGAGGAGAGAGGAAGGAGGAAGGGGATGCCTCCTTCCTGTCGTCTTGCATGACGGCCATCTTACAATCGTAGGGAAGCAGGTGTGACAACAAATGCTTCCATGCTAGAGAAGGTGGGCAGGAAGAGAAGAGCCCAGGCTGGATGTCATCATGGAGCAGAGGGGCCTGTCTTGGGCTGCCCACCTGTCCTTTGCGTTAGGGACACAAAGAAGGGAGACAGACCCCTGTCTGTTGGGGCGTCTGTTGGTTGAGTGTCCTAGCCTGCGTGGACTCCTGACTAATGAACTTGCATGCAGCCCAAAGCTTTACACCCGTGTCTCATGAACACTAGTTCTTTCTGTTCTGGCTGGGTCTCTGTTCCTTGTAGGCAGGGCTCTGGGTTTGCGACTGAGCTATCCCTCCAGCCCTGCCCGTTTCTATGGCATTGGCATCCAGAAGGCATCCCGTAGATGTTTGGTGAGTATCCGTTTCCTTTGAGATGGTGACCTTGTGACAGGTGCTGTGGAAAGACCTCCAGATACTGCTATAATGATCTTGCCAGGAAGGAAGACACCCAGTAGACTTTGTGCCCTTCCCTTTGACTAGCTAGCTTTGGAAACAATGGTCTCCTCATAACTGGAGATTCCCCAAGGGTCTCATGCTGAGAGTAGGAAAAGGCTGATGCTCGGTGCCAGCCAGAGGGAGAGCTTGTCTCCCAGAAGAGATTTCATAGTTCTGACAACTTGTCAGACCAGACTCTTGCCTGAAAGATTGGAACTAAAGCAATGGTGATGGGCGGGACCATGCCTTGACCAGAACTGCTGAATTTTGCATACCTCCTTGACCAAGACTGCTTATTTATGCATACATTTTTCTGCATTTCACTATTACTTGTGGGCAGATGGCCTATCCCACTTTGTTAGGGCTGCCAGGGCCCAGGATGTGACCCTGACAGTCTGGTGATGTTGAGTCTAGTCACAGAGTGGTGGTGACAAGCTTCTAACTGGGTGCTTGTGTTCCTGGGCAGAGGTAAAGCCATGGTCCACAAGTGGACTCCCCTAGGCCCTTTATTTCAGATAATGACAAGCAAAGCCTTTCAATACATAGAAAAACTCAGACTTTTCTCTAGATAACAACCGTGTGGGCTTCTCTGGGACATAGAATTAGCCTCAATCGGAACAGAATGCAGTGGTGGGAAGGATGAGGCAGAAGGGGGTGGGGTGGTTTCTCTCCACTTCTAGCCTGGGGGCTCCTTCTTGGGTTGCACCAGAAAGCTTCAGACCTTTGCTATTTGGAAGTGTCAGAAGCAATGGCTGATTAAGAAATGCCACTTTTGCTGGGCGGTGGTGGCGTACGCCTTTAATCCCAGCACTAGGGAGGCAGAGGAAGGCAGAGGCAGGTGGATCTCTGTGAGTTCTACGAGGCCAGCCTGGGCTACAGAGTGAGATCCAGGATAGGCTCCAAAGCTACACAGAGAAATCCTGTCTCAAAAAAAAAAAAAAAAAGAAAGAAAGAAAGAAAAGAAAA
>CABHPP010102152.1:12031-23609 GCA_902168425.1 Peromyscus attwateri
AAAAAAAAAAAAAAAAAGAAAGAAAAGAAAAGAAAAGAAAGAAAGAAAAGAAAAGAAAAGAAAAGAAAAGAAAAGAAAAGAAAAGAAAAGAAAGAAATGTCACTCTTGACCTTCTGTCTTCATTAAGGCTGAGGAGAGCTGCCTCAGACGTGCTGGTGGAGGGTGACTCCTCAAGACTGTCTTTCCTCATCTGCCTTCCCCATTGCCCGTGGCTGTTTCTATTTCTTTCAGCCTGGCTGGCTACTGAGCCAATTACCCAGAGCCTTTCTGTTATTTGTATCAGCTGCCCTCCTTCCTCCACAGTTTCTGCTTTTAAAACGCTTATGCAACAACCTTAGGTCTGCTGGGGTCTTTGGACCTCCGATGATGTGATGATATTGGATTAAATACTCAACTCATAACCTGCGGAAAGCCTGAGACCTTCTTCAAGATTTCTTCCCATTCCCCGAAGACTTCCCTCTGGCCTGGGGGACGCCCCAGCTTCTGCTTCCTTGTCCAGAAGAGTCTGTGCACGGGTGTTTGTGTGCTGAGCCCTTCTGCACATTGCATTCATGGGATCGAGGGGCTGCACTGCAACATTTCATGTACATCTCTCTTTTCCAAGAAGACAGTTTCTATCACTCAATATAGATAACACGCTAACACTTCCACACGACCCATAAACACGTTCTCAGTGAGTCATGTGTGATAAGCATCTATTCTGTGCTGGCCTTTGTCAGGGCCAAGGATCCTTAAGTGACTCACTGGAGCAGTGATGGAGACAGATGTTGGAACTGGAGAGGCACAGTAAATACCCATATAGAGTACTGAGCAGGCACTGTGATGCCGTGTCAACGGCCACAGGGACACACTGAATACTGTGCAGGCACAAGGTTCTGAAAGGTTCCGTGTAGCATCGTTTCTTATGCTGATGAGTGGAGTTGTAGCCCCACTTAGATCCATGACTTTCTTTACAAGTCCTTCCTCTATTATGGAGGTCCTGCCAGACAGTCCCTCTAATCCCATCCACACTGGAAACAAGCCTCTTGTGCATATGCACTAGAAAAAGCCACTCAGGTTGAGGAGAAATTGATGATAAGACCTATGTGAGCCCAGGAAGGAAAATGCCACTGTGCTGTGTTTAGGTGGAAGCCCTGCCAGCTCATATACCCAAGGAGTCTGGGATGATTAGGTGGAAGCCTCACCTCTCTCTCTCTCCCCAGACCCCGCCCCTAAGAAAGCCCACCAAGAGTCAGCCCCTCCCTGGGGCTGCTCAAGACCACGCCCACAAGCTACTTAAGACCTGGTTGCTGTACCTGCCAGGTACTCTTGCCCTACCTTCCCAGAGTCATCCGGGAATGGCTTCACTGTTTATTAAACCTGGACTTAATAATTCAGCTTGATTGGTTTATTACATCAGCAGCTGAGGACACCCAATAACCAAGGATCCCAAACCTACCATGCTGAAGGTTAAAGTTTATTCTTTTAAACAGTTAAGTATTTCACACCTGACCTTGTGCCTTTACATAATTTTTTCCCCTAGATTTTACACATTAGCAAATGATTAATTTTTTTTTCTGCTACTGGTCTGCTTATAGTGTGTGAGTGTGTGTGTGTGTGTGTGTGTGTGTGTGTGTGTGTGTGTGTGTGTAAGTGTGTGTGTGTGTGTAAGTGTATAAACGTGGGCTTTAGCACCACCTAGTGGCATTTTTTCCCCCTTGTGGTTTCTTGAGTATAAAATACTAAAAGTTACCATTAATCCACAGAGGGAAAATAAATTCTATTTTCAAATTCGATTCAAAGCCGCTCTTTAATGGGGTTTGGCATCCTGACATCCAAGACTGTCTTCCCAACAGCTGTGCTTCTCTGCGCAGCCAGATGTGAAGGAAGTCAGCCTCTGGCTGGCCTTACACCGCAGTGGTACCTGATGATTTTAGGGTATACTTATGGCCGTTTCTCAGTGCCAGCCTCCTGAGCTAGCAAAAGCTAGCTCCCAGAGATCACCAATGGCCTGCTAACAGGACAGACCTGAGCTGGTTGCTCACCTCAAGGCTTTGGTATCATCTTTGCAAAGGGTAAGGCAGACCAGGTATATTGAGAATTAGACGTAAGATTTCATCTGGGCTTTTCGAAGAGAAGACTCAGGATTGAGTAAGAATCAGAGTCCAAGGTTGGCTAAAAAAAAATATATCAAGGCACAGGATTTCAAGAATTTTAGGTCCAAACTGTCAGGTGATACTTTCTTTAGAAGCGATGGGTTGGTGGGAAGCCTCCTGGAATAAGCAACCTAGCCATTTGCCCAGATAGAAGATGCCCAGAACACCAAAGTGACATTGACAAGGTGGTGTCCTGTTAATGAGGACAGGGGAGTGGCTGCCGCTCTTATTGTCCAGACTGAGTCTCAGGGCTGGCAAGTTCAGCTCTCCATGGCCTTCCACCATTAAGATGCCTTCCTAGCATCCAGGAGTGTTAAACATGAACACATCACCATGTTACTGTCTGGGGATGTGGCTCAGTGGCAGAGCACCTGCTTAGCATGTGTGAGGCTCTGGGTTCAATCCCCAACACGACAAAAAAAAAAAAAAAGTAAGTTAACTGAGCACCTCAGACTTTAGTTGTATCAGAGGCTGGCGAGATGGCTCAGCTGTTAAAGGCTGGGCTCACAACCCACATAGAGCAGTTGTGTCAGGAAGCGTAGGTGGAAACAGTGCCACTGGACAGACACGACTTTAAAGTGAGACATAGTGAGGTGCATAGTCACGGAGACGGTGTGATAATATGACACACGTGCACGGCCTAGAAGAATTGAATGAGGACAATTAGCACATCTGTCTCCTTAAACATGGATCACTTCTACATGTTGGGAAACTTTGAACTTGTCTCTTCTAGTTGTCTAAAAACATACTAGTTCCTCGTCACACGACTGAGCTGGAGCCCACTAGGATGTATTCCTGTCTGAATAAATTTGGACATCTGTTACCCAGGCTCTTCTCTCCCCTCCACCCTCCTCTTCTTAGCATCCGGAGACCACTGTTTTGGTTTCTGCACCTATGAGATCAATTGTCTTTTATGTCTCCAGATATGAATGAAAAATTCAGTGTTTGTCTTTCTGTGCCCGGCTTGTTTCGCTTAACGTAACATGCTCCAGCGGCATCTATGTGGCCACCATGCCAGGACTTCATTCTCCCTGTGGAGAACGCTATCCTCTTTGTAGACACACTATATTTCCTTTATCTCTTAGTCTGCTCATGGACCCTGGTTGACTCCAGTTCTTGGGTGTTATGAATAGTGCTACATAAACCACGGGAATGCAGGTATTTCTTTTTTTTTTTTTTTTTGGTTTTTCGAGACAGAGTTTCTCTGTGTAGCTTTGTGCCTTTCCTGGAGCTCACTTGGTAGCCCAGGCTGGCCTCGAACTCACAGAGATCTGCCTGCCTCTGCCTCCCGAGTGCTGGGATTAAAGGCGTGCGCCACCAACACCCGGCCGAATGCAGGTATTTCTATGATAACTTGGCCTCACTCCCTGTGGAGGTAGAGCAGTCGTAGGAGAGCTGGATCCCACGGTAGTTTCATTTTCAGTTTTTTGTGTTTCTTGCTTTGTTTTGTTTCGAGAAGCCTTCGTAGCATCTTCTGTACCGACTGTGCTAATCTTCATTTTCATCAAGAGTAGACTAGATTATTTGGTGAGCTCTGATGATGGTCCAAGGTAAAAAGAAGCGTGCTGGGGAGGTGACTCGGTCTGTAAAGCACCTGCCACACAAGTGTGAAGACTTGGGTTCGGGTTCCCAGCACCCTTGGGAAAACCGGATGTGGAAGCTCCTGGCTATAATCCAAGTTCAGGACAGATGGAGACAGGGGGATTCCCCGGAGCTTGCTGGCCAGTCCATCTGGCCAAACTAGAGCTTTAGGTATAGTAAAGAGACCTTCTCTCAAAACACAAGGTGCATGGTGGCTGGAAAGATGGTCCAGCAATAAAGAGCATAGACTTTTCTTGCAGAGGACTCAAGTCTGATTATAATTGCCTGTAACTTCTGCTCTGGGGGACCCAACAGGTCTGGCCTCCAAGGGCTCATGCACTCATGCAGATGTGCATGCATTTGCACTCCTCTCTCTCTCTCTCTCTCTCTCTCTCTCACACACACACACACACACACACACACACACACACACACACACACTCTAAGGTATTCTGGCCTCTATGTGCACATACACACATTCACACACATGTGTGTACACACATACACACACAGTAGAGAGTAAGTACACAAAGTCGTCAGATGAGCAGAGGGCTCCAGTTCAGGACTCTGGGACTGCTGGCTGGAATACAATTGGTTCCCAAACTGAGCCTTTTGTGCTAAGGGATAGTGAAAGAGGCAGTAAGAAGATAAAATACTGACTCCAGTTTCCTTGGTGTTAACCTTTGCCCTCAGGGATTGTGCAGTTTTACCCTAAAGTCCATGGGGGCACCACTGGTGGGACTTCATCCTGACCTCTGGTGGGATGACCTCACTCTGGTCTCCTGGTCCCCTTGCAGAAGCTCAGGTTCTCTTCCTGTCTTTAGTCTGCTTGTGCTTTGGAGAAAGGAAGAGTGCAGAATGTCAAAGAGAAATTGCACCGGACACTTGTTGAGCATGGTGAGGCAGGTGTCCTCTGAGCTTATACAGCACAGGAAAGAGGCGTCTGATGGGGGAATGTCTTTTTGTATGCTGTGAAAATATGTTGCTCTGATTGGTTGATAAATAAAGCTGTTTGGCCAATGGTGAGACAGAGTAGGGTTAGGTGGGACATTCTAACTAGAGAGGAGGAAGGAGAAAGACAGAACAGAGGAGGCACTGCCAGCCGCCGCCATGAGAAGCAAGATGTAAAGTACTGGTAAGCCATGAGTCATGTAGCAAAGTATGGATTTATAGAAATGGGTTAATTTAAGATGTAAGTCTAGCTAGTGAGAAGCCTAAGCCATTAGGCCATACAGTTTGTAATTAATATAAGCCTCTGTGTGTTCATTTGGGTCTGAGCGGTTGCAGGACTGTGGGACTGCGGGAGCCAGACGGGACCAGGAAAACTTCAGTTTCAGGCGTCAGTACTTAGCTCCAATCTAAGTACCTGCTCCCAGCCTGCAGCACACCTCCCAGCCATGATGGATTCTCACTCCTCTGGAAACATAAGACCAAATAAATTCTTTTATTAGTTGCCTTGTTCATGGCATTCTATCACAGTAACAGAAAAGTGACGAATGCAGCTACAGAAGTGTGAAAGAGGCCATGGCAGAGGTTGAGGCCTCCAAGGCCTTGCGAGAGGCAGAGAGAGCTGATAGCAATGCTGACAGTTACCGCAGGTGGTTAGATAGAACAATAACCCAGCTGGAGAACTGCTTCGTGACCAAGGCCAACCTCAGTGTTCAGCCAGGCAGCGGAGCTGAGATGAACTAGAGAGGCACAGGATGCAGAATGTGGGGGCAAAGTGCTCGACCAGGTCTGGATGGATGGACAGATGGAAGCTTGAGTGGACTGTGTGCAGCAGTGGGACCTGGGCTGGGGAGCTCTTCACCTGTTGTGTCCATGTGTTCAGTTAGTTCTTGGGCCTGGTTTTTGGCTCTAATGTGTTTTTAGTACACTCATGTGCTCACAAGTTCCCAGTCGACTTTGGTGTCATCTATATGGTAACCTTTTACTGCCAGGGATAAGCAACTCATCATTCTGTGCCTCGTGGGTGATGCCAGACACAGGGTGGCATCTAGGAAGTTGCACAACAAGGCGCAGAGCGATCCTGCCTTGGCATTTGTATTCAAACGGGAGCCGGGTACCATTTTAAAAAACGGAGTCTCTCAGGACAAGACATAGCAAAAAAGCTACTGTGTCACACAATATGGAGTAACTTAGAGCAGGGCGCAGCCTGAGAGAATGTTTAAACACGGATAAGTGGAAGAGATGAAAGGGTACAGTGGGGGAAGGGAGGAGGCAGGGGGATGTGAGTGTGTGTGTGTGTGTGTGTGTGTGTGTGTGTGTGTGTGTGAGAGAGAGAGAGAGAGAGAGAGAGAGAGAGAGAGAGAGAGAAATAGAGGGGGGGGAGGAAGAGAGAGAGAGATTAGATAGATAGACAGACAGACAGACAGAAAATCAGCCAGCCAAAATGAAGTATTATAAATTTGTCACAAGGAAATCTGCTACTTTATGAGCTACTTAAAACCAATAACATATAAAACAAAAAGAGACAGTGATCTGTATAATTAATCTATGCTAATAAAATATTCAAAAGGTGAGAAACTTATTAACTTACGTGTGTGTGTGTGTGTGTGTGTGTGTGTGTGTGTGTGTGTGTGTAGGGTGATTTATAAAGGTTACCAGCTCCAGGATGAAGACAGCTACTTCATCTTCCTTGGCTGTAATAGTACCACTGCCGCTTTTTAAAACGCCAATAACCAGTGAAAAATACAGTTTTTCTTGCTCACTTGGAGACAACCGATGGAATTAAGGGACAGTAGAACTAGCTTGAAAAACTCACTTCAGTTCTAGCTTGGCTCCCCTGGCTAGATTCACAGATTTCTCCTCCTCCTGAGGTCTAAAACGATCAAAAGGCAAACACATCTTTCTATTGACAGTTTCCCCAACTCCTAATTAGATGCCTTCCCTCATATCTCTGTCGCATCCCTACAAAGGTAAATAGTAAAAGGTGTGATCAATCACTTTCTCAGAGCTCTGACTACCACACACTGTAAGGAAGAGCCACGGCCCTGGTACAGGATGTGATGTGCTGGAGCTGACCATGGAACCATCGTGATCACGGACATGTGTCTAACTCTGTCCAGTGACCCCAAGAGGACACCTCGAAATGGGCCATAGGAGGAGAAAGTGTAATACATTCATTGATCAGTCAGAGTTGCCCGCCCTCTAGATGATTTTACTTATCAGCACACTATTGATTACACCTCAGGAATACTTTGGCTTTTTTTTTTTTTTTCAATCTTCTCTAAGTGTTTTTCAGTGGCAGGATAGGACGAGAAGGTTTTGAGTGCTGGAGAAGTAAAATGGTTTTGAGTGTTGCATCAATACAAAAAAATCGGTGTAATCATATGAAACTGCTTATCTTTACCATTTTTGGTTTACAAAAATGGCCATGCCATATATCTAGTCTATAGTCCAATCTAATAAACAGTATTCAAGTAACAGAAAAACCTACAGTCAGCTACTCCTGTAAACAGACCTCTCCATCATAACAAGAAACCCAGAGGCAGCATCCTCTGAGAGACTCCTGTCCTTCTGAAGCTGACCTTTGCTCCCATACTCTCCATGTCAGGGTCACAAATGTCCTCTGTGCCTCCAGAGACAGGGCTTTTGACGCAGACGAAGAGTAGTGCAGGACAAAGGATTTGTTCTTTAAGTTTGTCCACGTTAACCAGGAAGGCAAACCATTTTCTCGTCTCTTCACCAATAGCCCCCATTTCCCATGGTTGCTCCCAGACTAAGATAAACAAGAACAACGGGGGTGGGGGGTGGGGGTGGGGGTGGCGGTTAGACCAGTGACAATCCATCCCTGGCCCCGGGGTTGGTGTCTACTCACTCAGGGAGGGAAGAGGCCTGAGGAGCTAGCCACTTGGAGGAATCTGAGGCTCTTCAGAAAACTTTCAACAAACCCTACCCAGCTATTCGCTGGTTGTGCTGTCTCAAGGCACCCTGAGTTATTTACAATCCTTTACGCCTGTGGCTTAGCCTTGTGCCAAGTTATCGTGTAGCTCAGAAAAGCATGCAGTCCACGTGAAGACATTTTATAAAATGTACACGATCACAGCATAGGACTTTATTCTCGAGCTCTCAGCCTCATACTTTGGTTATTGTATGGCACAGCTCTCAGGTAGGGTAAAATTACTAGCCCGGCATCTTGACCTAATGAATCGTTGATAAAAATATGCTATAAGATAATACATGTTTTACAATATTCTGAATGGAATCCTGATGTTGGTCATTTGGAGGAAACATGAAGGAATAAATATGCCCCAGAGTGGTGATGACTGCATCCTTTAAAAATTCTGGCAAAGCACTTATCTACCTTAACATTTAAAGATCATATTCCCCCAGGGATTGGCTTCAGGACAGCAGGCCACCCATCACCGACCCCGGTGATAGTCAATCTAAGTTAAGTACTGTTGATGCTCTGCTCCCCTGCTGACTTGATTAGAGCAAATAGGAAAGCCTGCGAGGCTGCCCTGCTCTTGACTGTGCTTCATGGAAAGCCCCTTCTACCCCAATAAAGCCTAAGACAAAAATAAATTTTAAAAAATTAACTAAAATCATGTGACATGGCCACTAGATGGCGCACTAACAACAGCGATTCTCCAGCATGGGGGCCCAAAGTCACATTTTGAAATCTATACAAAATTAAAATAGTAGGTAACGTGAGTGTACTTCCCTGTTGTTTTGATTTTCATTAATTTTTTAAAATGTGATATATGTGTATGAGTGTGTGTGTGTGTGTGTGTGTGTGTGTGTTCCAAACTCAAGGCTTCCTGCTTGCCTCAAAGACATTTTCATGACTGAGTCCCAGTCCCTTCATCTCTATGACTGAGCAAATGTATAAGCATCGATAGATGGACTATGGGGCCTGCAAGACGACGGTTCTGAAGGTGAAGGTGAAGGTGCTGGCCTCCCCGACCAACAACCTGAATTCAATGCTCGGAACCCACAAGTCGGAAGGAGGGAACCAACTCCTGAAAGTTGTCTTCCGACTTCCATGCGTGCACCATAGAACGCTCACACTCAATAAATAAATAAACAGAATTAAAGATTAAAGTTGACTGTAGCTGTAAATTTCTATGAAGTAAATTTCCTTCTCCTATTGACGTCTCTTATAAAGTCAAAGATTTTTTCCCCCTCTAAAAATAGTGAACACTGATGGAGATACAATAAATTATGATGGAGAAGGGCAACAAATCGTTTATTGACATGTTTAAAAGGAAATTCTGTTTTGACATGTCAATAAAAGTGTCAAAATGTCACCCTTGAGTGCTGTGTGGTCAAGATTAATTCCACGTTTGGTGCAGTGTCATACAAGACTAGAGGAATAAACGGCATTTCGACTACACCGACTAAGATGGGTGAACATCACTGGGCTGCCATTTCTGCCCTGAAATGAATCCCAGCATTCACAGGAGGCTGAGGAGTTTAGAAACAAATGGTCTGGGTCTGAAGAAAGGAGGGAGTGAAGGACCTCACGGGCAGCGACTCAAGTGGCCAGTAGACAAACAGCCCCAGCAGCACTCAGCAAGCCCACGATGGAGGCGCGCTGACGGATGAGAGGGTCCCACGAAGAGCCCTTAGTCATGCAATGGCTCCTTTTTTTTTTTTTTTTTAAATTATGAACTTCCATATTAGGAAGGCATGTGGGCATGAGAACCAGCTTTCTTGTGAAATCAAATGAATACTTTTCTTTTTCTTTTTTCTTTTTGTTTTCTTTTGTTTTTTCAAGACAGGGTTTCTCTGTGTAGCTTTTGGAGCCTATCCTGGATCTCACTCTGTAGACCAAGCTGGCCTCGAACTCACAGAGATCTGCCTGGCTCTGCCTCCCGAGTGCTGGGATCAAAGGCGTGCACCACCACCGCCCGGCTATGAACACTTTTCTTAAAGCTCCAACTTATTTTCAACATCATTATCAAAGGCTTCTTCAGGGTCTGGTTCACAGTTCCCTCAAACCAAAGTAAAAGGTCTTAAGTAGTGGGATCATGAGTCTCCCACTAACTAGCTACTTGTCCTTGTCTAGTGGTTTTTTTTTATCTGCCAGGAAACTTGCTTTATATCTTAGACAAGCCTGCTTGCTGTCCCGGGTATGGCTTATTTCTCCTCGTGTACTTTGCTATAGCAATGATGATAGCGTCTGTCTTTCCGCAGCAAACACAGATCCCAACCTGTAGGTCTAAGCCCAACTCCCCAGCCCTCCCTTGCAACCAGCTGGGACTCTGAATAGTTCTTGCCGGTGAGACAGGACCTGCAGTGATGCTGTGTTCTCTGGCTTCATCCTTACCAGCTGCAGGCTGGATGATCTTAGAGGCCCCAGAAAGAGAATCCTAGAGACTACCACTTCAGAGTTCCAGATGACAACATGGCTAAGGGGCTTCTTCTGTTTCTACCCAGCTCTTGCCATGCAGCCAGGAACACTGGTTTTAGATTTTATGTGAGCGAGGAATGAACTTTGATCATGCCGAGACCTGGGCTTCCGTTGGCCCCTGTTGAGAGCAATCATCAGAACCCTACAACCCAGCAAAGGAATGGCATGGCCGCAGGAGGAACGCGGGGCTTTGACTCCTAAGCACGCAGGTCATCCCCAGACTCTGCTTCCAGTATTGTTATGGCAGCTGGATGGGGCCAGGAAAGACGGGAATGGTCAGGCAGAAAACAGGCAAAAGGAACTAAGGACTGTGTGAAAGGCGTGAAGGGTTCCTCAAGTGTCTGAGGAAACTGGTGGCATGTTTGGCGGACAGTGTGACTCATCTCAGGGACCCTGAGCAGCAGTTTCTCCTCGGCAGCAGGGCACCGGGCATCACTGGCCATCACCGGGCATCACTGGGCAGGGTGCATTGTCTGCCCGCAGCACTGATTAGCCTTGGAGGGAGACAGACTGGGAGATTAGAGAGAAAATGGTTCTGAACATCCCAAACAGAAGACCCGGAATGGAGGAGGGCAGTGGGCAAGAGAGTGACGTGGGAGAGAAGGGGAGTGTGGTAAAGAAGGACTCGCTCATGAGGGGGACAGCTATTATAAACCCGGGAGTGAACGTGTTAGGTTTCATAACAGGATGTCTGGCACAAAAGACTTTTTAAGGATTTATTTTTATTTTCGTGTGCATGTCTGTTTACATGACGCATGTGCCCTTGGGGGCCAGAAGGGTGTCAGATTCTCTGGAGCTGTGGGTGCCGGGAACCAAACATGTGTCATTGGCTGAAGAGCAGGCCCTCTTAACCACTGAGCCATCTCTCTGGGACCCAAAATTCGGGTTTTTACACAGATTCACGCCAGATGAAATTTTCGAACAGTATTTAATTTTTTTTCTTCCTTCCTATTCTCAGGTTTCCACGTCAGCTCTCTATACCTCCAGATCTGTTTTAGATTCTGCATTGTGTCCCAGGGTACATCTGTTTAAAACACATTTCCTTCTATAAATACAATTCTAAAAGTGGAAGCTTCAGACTCAGGAGAGATTATATTTGAAAGAAACAGGGATTGGGGTGTTTCTGAAATCCCAGTACCTACCAGTCTCCCCGTGTGTCCAACATGGATGCTATGTCTATTCTGAGAAGCTATTACTCCCCTCACAGGATTAAACAGGCAAGAGAGAAACAACAGCATTGTCCTATTCAAAGTTCAATCAAGAGATCAGATTCTTTAGGGCTCCAAGTTTGGGAGTAAACATCATCTAAATTAAAACTGAGTCTATATACAACTGCCTTTTACTATCTGTAAGAAAACAGAAATAGTGCTGGGCATTGTGGTGTCTTTCTTTAATCCCAGTTCCAGGGACAGAGAGGCAGGTAGATCTCTATGAGTTCAAGGCCAGCCTGGCTTCCGTAGAAAGTTCTAGAACAGTCAAGGCTACATAGTGAGACTCTTCCCCC
>CABHPP010102152.1:23709-44027 GCA_902168425.1 Peromyscus attwateri
TGCTCCCCAATAAAGGAGAAAGAAAAAGGAAAGAATGGTAACTGGTCAGAGGTCTGTGAACTGGAAAGGGCCGTTTCTGAAGAACCAGGCTCCTCCTCCAGCGGTGGAAAATTCCACCATTTCCAGTATGTTTTCTGGCTGTCTCCTTTGGGTCTAACGTGACTGTAAAATGCCGATTAGAACATTGCAAACAGTGGGCTCACAAGGCCTGGAAGAATTCCCAGTCATCTTGTGGGCTTATCAAGCCCTTTTCTGAACAATGAGAAATGTGGGAAACGCAGTGGCCGCCTTACAGAGCATCGTTGTTCAACCCTGAGCCGCCTTCTGTTCCATGTTGACACGCTTGAAAATTCATAAAAGCGGGTCATCTGAGGCTCAAGAGGAGACACGTTACCTCAGCTTGTCATTGTTTCCCTTCTTCATCTCTACACAGAGAGATCTCATCAGAGGATTGAAAGTATTTAACCCTGCAAAGCACAATAAAACACAAACTAAGGTCCCCATGTCGGGAATTTACCAGGAGACAGTCTATCATCCAACCTTCACATAAAGCTTAGAAGGAAGGAATCACCCTTCTCATTTACAGAGGGACCTTCCTAGGAAGTAAGTGACTTACTCAGGGGGCGGAACCTGTGTTTGTTTCTGTATCTGTAGCTTATCCATGGGAGCGATCTTCAAGACTTTAGTTCACTTGAGAAAGAAAAGTAAAACAATAGAAGATATGAATACAGGTCTAAAGCAAGAAATCCACGGAGTCTATTTAAAGGAAAAAGGGATTTATTAAGAAAGGAAAACTTACAAGACAAAACAGGGGAATTGTTGCAGGGTCCTGGAAAAGGTGAGGCATGGTCCCATGCTGTTCTTCCACACCTGAGACTGTCCCAGCATCCAAGTCCCACAAGGGAGCGAAGAAGGATCATGTACGTGCATCTCAGGTCGTAAGGGTAGCCGAGAGGCCACGCCCCAGGGGCATGTACTTCAAGGTCATAGGCAGGTAGAGCAGTTACCTGCTACTTCTCTAGGGCTGTGCTTCAGGGTCATAGAACAGATATCCACTACATAGGTCTCTCTCTCTCTCTCTCTCTCTCTCTCTCTCTCTCTCTCTCTCACACACACACACACACACACACACACACACACACACACACGGAAAAACCCTGATGAGGATGAGCTATCCTCAGAAAGTTCATGATTTGTTTCTTCATGTAGATAAGTGTTTCTCAACCTGTGGGTCACAACCCCTAACCGCTCTCTCTCTCCAAAAAGGTTTACATTCCGATTCATAACAGTAGCAAAATGACAGTTATGAAGTAGCAACAAAATAATTTTATGGTTGGGGGTCACCATGACATGAGGAACTGTGTTAAAGGGTCACAGCATTAGGAAGGCTGAGAACCACTGGTCTAGAAAAACTGAGTACCCTCTGAAGAGCCTGCTCTATTTCCCCTGTAAATACTCGTCTTTTGAGACAGGATTTCTCTATGTGGCCCAGGCTGGAACTCAGTATGGAGTCTCACTCCTCAGCCACCCAAAGCTAGTATCACGTGCGTGAGTCCGCCACACCTGACGAAAATGTAGAAATGTATTTAGATCAATAAGTACTTGTAAACATTTACCCTTGCTAGGTTCCCTGAGTCTGTGTAATCATGACAGTACAGCCACTCAGCATGCTCGGAGTCACTGTCCGCAGTTGTCAACGAGGCCCTTTCAAACCAGATGGGAGGTGAAGGGAGGTGAGGTGGGGGGGTGAGGTGGGGAGGAGTGGATCTGAGCTGTGCTGGAGGGCATGTGAGGTCAAGGGAATGAGATGCAGAAATGTGCAGAGGAGGCAGAACAATGCCAGTCAGCGGGACATCACTGCACAAGTGTGACCTGGAGGAAAGTCACCCAGAGTAGGAGCTAAGACACAGCTTCCCATGGCTCTGAGACGCTTGTGACCCCGCAGCTGGTGAACCCCGCAGCTGGCCACTGAGCTGAATCCTGAGCTACCAGCCTTCCCTCGGGGGTCAAGGGATTTACTCATAGGAAAAGGAAATGTGATACCTCAGGAAAAATGCAGATAGTGACTGTAGAGAAATTCTGACTGTTAACCGTCCTATTAAAGAAGACTGTCTTAACGATAACTCTAATTCGTTTGATGAACTGAGTGTCGTAGACTCATTTCTAGGAAACATACCTGTTGCCTATTGCTTAATCC
Organism: Peromyscus attwateri; assembly: GCA_902168425.1. Taxonomy (NCBI): domain Eukaryota; kingdom Metazoa; phylum Chordata; class Mammalia; order Rodentia; family Cricetidae; genus Peromyscus; species Peromyscus attwateri. The sequence continues at coordinate 25,907 of CABHPP010102152.1, forward strand.
TCACCATTGCTATCCCACGTGTCAGAAATAAGCACCAGCAGGCCAAGAGCAAATTCATCCAATGCTAAGGACATATTCATTCAGGACAGTGCTGAAATGGGTATGTGATTGACGGGAGAGAGGCTGTATGAATTCATCAGGCTGTCATAACAAAACACCACAGATTGGTTGACTTGCATGACAGAATGTGTTTCTCATAATCTGGGGGTTAGAAAGTTCAAAATTAAACCAGATTTGATGTTTAAAAAGGGATTACATGGATGCTTTCTTTCTGGTCTTCAAATACCAAAGAGAAAACAGTATCATGGTTATCATCATCATCCTCTTCCTCCCTCTTCTCCTCAGGCCACGGTCCTAATCTGACTAGACTCCACCCTGTGACCCTGCTGAGCCTACCCACCCCATACATGTCCCACCTGCAGATACAGTCACCCTGGGGGTTTGGGTTCCATCATAGCAAGCAAGCTGAATCAAACAGACTGTTCCATTAACAGTGAACTCTGGAAACTATCTGGGAGCTGAAGACCACAGCAAGGGACAATCTCTGTCATCTTACCTCTACAACTGTAAAACTCTCTTCAGCCTACCAACTGATAAAGATGATTCTGTTTTTCTACTGATATTATGTAAATCACGACATGAATGCTGAGCCCTTTCGGATAAGTGCTTTATAGCTATATGGAATAAAGACATAGTCTGAAAGGTTTACATTCTGCCAGTGGCAGTTTCTATTGGATGGATCATTGAGCATGTGCTGGGAGTTTACATGGGTCATTCATTCAGTACTTTCATTCCACACACGTGGAAACTGAAGCTGGGGATTTAGCTGAAAGTACAAGAAACTAACAAATTTCAAACCCAAACTTGGCTGATTCCTAATCTGAGAAATTCCCATCTTGCTATTCTCTTTTTTTTTTCTTCTAGACAAGGTCTCACTATAGCACTTGTGGAGGACCAGCCCCCACTTTTACGACCAGGGTACTCTTGAGCAGGGAGAAGTGGGAAATATTTAGCTAGAAAGAGATACCTAGACGACAAGACGAAAGACAGAAACGTAGGATAGCTTCGGGAGGGCCTGGGTCAAAACCCACCAGCCCAGAACTTTATTCAAAGGGGCTTTTTATAACAATGCCAAGGGGAGGGGCAAAAGACCTCCCCCTGCTAGATACAACCAAGTATAGACCCTTCCAAACACCTGGTACCCAGGCCAGCGGCCCAATCATCCTCTTACGCAGTCCTGCTGGGTAAAGCCACTAAGAAACCTCAGTGGGCTCCAACAAGCACTGCTCCTGCCCTTGCCTCTGGAGTGCATACGCTCATGACCTTGCTATTCTTCTGTTGTTGTTTCGAGACAGGGTTTCTCTGTGTAGCACTGGCTGTCCTGGAACTCGTTTGTAGACCAGACCTGCCTCTGCCTCCGGAGTGCTAGAACTAAAGGCATGTGCACCACTGCCTGTGAACTTGATGTTCTGGATATCTTATTGTCCTGTACTTCATTGGTGGTGTCAGAGATTAAAATGCCACTTACAAAACTCAAGACCTTGAAAGACAGCAATCGTCAGAATCAGTTAGGAAATTTAAAACCGCAAATATTCATATAAACTGGGTCAGGGGATGCAAATATCTAATGATGCAGTTTGGGAATGAAGGAGGTTGATTAATGGACCCCCAAGGATACATTCACCTCTGATCTACTGAAATTGTGAACTTGACGTCTTCTGGAAGAGAAGTCTTTGGAGGTATGTTAAGGATCTCAAGATGGGCTCATCCTGGTCATCTGTGTGGGCCACACATCAGTGACAAGTGTGCTTATAAAGGACACAGAACCCAGGCCTAGGAGATGTCAGTGGGTGACAGCCTTCCATGAGTGTGGGAGGGAGATGAGGGAGCCCTGGAAGGCTAGGAGGGGAAAAACACAAACAGGAAACGTCCATGTGAGCTGGCCAGTGTCCAAGTGTGAATATGATGGCGCTGGTGAATACCTTGGGTAGTCATGGCAACTGACCACTTCTCCCCTGCAGCTTCCTTCCACGGATCCTCTTCTCATTCTAGACTTACCATAGCAGTCTAAAGCATCCACTCAAAATGTATGCAGCATGCATAGGACACAAAAAGTCTAAAATGCATAAACAACAACAACAACCCAACCTGTAACATCCCTGGCTCTAGCCTTTGGATGAGAATTCTCTAGAAGTCTGCCAATATAATAAACTCCTTTCTGGTATAAAGAGCATTTGGGTCCTGTTTCTTGGACTAGAAAGCCTACAACGTGGACCTCAGTTTGGTCCTTGGACCCCACATAGAGAACTGTCTCAATGGGTGCACTTGCAGTCACAACACCTTGGAGGCAGAGACAGGAAGGGCTCCAGAACTCCTGGCAAGATAGTCTAGCTGAATTGATGGGCTCCAGGTTCAATGACAGACTCTGTCTCAGAACATAAGACAGAGAGCAATGGAGGAAGATACCTGTGTAGACGAATTTCTAAACAGTCTTATTAAATAAGAAACACAGAGCCAAATTCAGAGGTAATAGCCAAAGAGATCAGAGAACTAGTGACAAGCCATGACTAACTTATCTTATCACCTCACTGCCATCGCTTCCCCAGAGAGAGTTCCTTCCTGTCTGACTTGTGTTTTTATTGCCTTTCTGTTCTGCCTTCTCATTGGCTCTAAGCCCAGCCACATGACTTCCTCGTCACTGCCTGTCTATACAGACCTCCAGGTCTCTATGGTTGGTACTAGGATTAAAGGCTCATGTCACCACGCTTGGCTGTGTCCTTGACCACACAGAGACTCTGCCTGCCATGTGATCGGATTAAGGGTGTGTGCTACCACCGCCTGACTCTGCTTATGGCTCACTATGTGACCTCTGATCTCCAGGCAAACTTTATTTATTAACATACAAATAAAATCAGATTCCAGCACAATTAAAATATCACCACATACCTGACTAACATCTGGCCTCTACAGGCCACCTGGAGGTGGGAGGGTGGAGAGGGAGGGAGGGAGAGAGAGGAGGGAGGGAAGGAGGGAGAGATAGAACACAGAGAAGAGTCATGTGGTGCAGAGACAGATCTGACTTAGGGTCACAGTCAGGAGCACCCAGGAGCCACTGGAGTCTGGGACAGACAAGCCAGGCTTCTCCCTGGATCCCTCAGAGGCACTGTAACCCTAAGGACTCCTTGATCTCCAACTTCAGGCCTCATGAGAATAGATTTGTGTTGTTTAAGCCAGTAAGCCTGTAAGTTCTTTGTTATAGGAAATGCATACAGGACTTATGGATGTGGGTGATAGAAACCAACACGAGTGAGTAAGGCAGAACTGAACGTGGAGTGAGAGACCTAAGCAGACATGACAAAGAATGTTCTTTCCCTGCTCGGAACTAATAGGAATTTTACGTTTATAATGGAATAGGCTACTTGGGTCACCTGTCTTTGAGACTTCATCGACCCATCTTTAACCACTCAAAACTGTCCAGCAGAGCCTGTGAGTTGTATCTACATTAGCGAGAAAAGATTGCTGAAGGCGGAGAGATAGTTAAAGCTGTGTTAAATGCGAGCGTCATCACAGTCCGGGACCCAGAGAAAGCACTGTCATGAATTCCTTCCCAGAGGCTCCTGGGGAAGCTAATATCAAACAGGAGAGAGAGGGGGAGAGAGAGAGACAGAGACAGAGAGACGTAGAGAGAGAGACAGAGACAGAGAGAGAGAGAGAGAGGAGAAAGAGAGAGAGGAAGGGAGAGAGGGAGGGAGGGGGAGAGAGAGAGAATGAGTAAGGCCCCTCCACTAAGAGAAGCGTTGACATAAGGTGGAAACGTAGGCAGTGGAAGGAGGACCTTCATTGTGCCTCAGTATGTACAATGCCATTTTCTTCTGTTCCCACGAAGTATCCCGCCCAGCAATGTGGGCGTCTTATTCTCCTGGGAGACAAATAACTAGGCAAAAAGGAATGCTTCTACAGTCCACGAGCACAAGCAATTTCACCACGGTCTTTTCGAACATCATACCAATTACTCTTTTCTCCTCACTGTTTTTTAATATTGTGTCATTTTTTTTGTAGAAGGCCCAGAGCTGAATATGAATTGTCCTACAAGCTGAGTTAATTAAACAAAAAATGTTAGACTTAAGACCTATTTTATTGCCAGCGAGGAAAATATTAATGTTATGTTGAACCAAATCAATTCTCACTATGAACAAGGCTTTTTGAGATCATCCTTACACATTGCCTTATAAATTTATTAGTTTGATATTTTTTTTCAAATTTTTATTTCTAGCCACAATAACACTTGGAAATTCCATACTGCAAACCCTTAAATTTCATAGACTGTCACTTGTCACCTCTGCTATAAAACTGAAAGGGGACCTTTGCTTCCTTTCCCTGGACTTGTCTCGTCTCCTTTCTCTCTGTGGCCAACACTCCCACTTGCCCATTTGATCAAGTCAGGAACTAGGGACCTTTGGTCTTCGGTTCATGTGACCATCTTACTAAAATCACTAGCACATCCTTCTGAGAGACCCCTCTGTCAACACAAAACCAGCTAGGTCATCCCAGGGTCCATGAACCAGCGTGGAAGCAGTTTTGAAACAGTTTACAGTAGCACAATAAAGAAAGTAAAAAAAAAAAAAAATCAAGGCAACTTTAAAATATATTGGTGGGTGCATCAGAGAGGCAGCTTGCAGGGGGCAGATGGACTTCTGATGCTGTCCGATAGTGCTTTTAACTATTTGATTGATAGAGAACAGGGTTTTGTCAAGTTACTACATTCTAAAGGTTTTTAATCTGCTTGCCAGGATACTAGGTTCAGCTTTATCTGCTACTTACAAGATCTGACACAGAGGTAGGCAAGGAATGGCTATTTGGTAGCTAAAGACGACCCAAGAGATTTTGTAATTTGGCTCTGAAAAGGCAGCATTCCAACCTCTCCACATTCATAGGGGTTCTGATCAGTCTGCCAGCTTTCTGCAGAAATTTTTGTTTACAGATTTTACCAGTTCGGTCCTGCTCAGCCTGCCCCGTCATTTACCATCTACATTACATGGACTCATTGGTCTACTTTGGTCTGTTTATTCTCTACCCAAGAACTGGAGTTCCAACATATTAACCTCCTGATGGTTCTAGATTATTTATATGAAAGATGTTTGTTTTTTTTTCTATCAAAGAAAGTGTCCACCAAGGGCTAGTATTCCATAAATCACCTTTCATCTTCCACACCTTGTAGAATTTTAATGCAAATCTTTTCATCCTTCCTACCTCGTAAAATTTTGTTTGTACAGAGCTCTCCTCTTGCATTTCCAGAACTTGAGGGCCAGGAGCAACCACCCTCTCCCCACTTTTCCTTATTTCCTTTGCCCTAATTCCTTCCTTCCTTCCTTCCTTCCTTCCTTCCTTCCTTCCTTCCTTCCTTCCTTCCTTCCTTCTTTCCTTCCTAAAGATTTATTGATTTGATTTGTATGAGTGTCTGGCCCGTATGCATGCCTGTGCACCACTTGCATTCCTGGTGCCCAAAGAAGCCAGAAGAGGGTATCAGAATTTCTAGAACTGGAGTTGCAGATGATTGTAAGCCACCATATGGGTGTTGGGAACTGAACTTTGGTCTCTGGGAGAGCAGTCAGTGTTCTTATTTGTTTTTATTTTATGTGCATTGGTGTTTTGCCTGTATGTATGTCTGTGTGAGGGTGTCAGATTCCCTGGAGCTGGAGTTACAAATGGTTGTGAGCTGTGTGTGGTTGCTGAAAATTGAACTTGGGTCTTCTGGAAGAGTAGTTAGTGCTCTTAACCACTGAGCCATCTCTCCAGCCTCGCCAATTTCTTTAAAACTCTCCAGTGGAGAAAGCTTCAAACCCCACCACTGGAGAAAAGACAAGTCCAAAACCCAAGTGACCTTTCTGTCCCATGCTTGCTAGCCTGGCTTGGGTTCTGGTGCACCCTTTTTGCAAAAAGAAATTGCCTTGCCAAGTTACTTTGGCTTTGTTTGTGTGTTCCTTTGTCCAACACTGAGGTTTTTCTTTATTTCTAACATTGAGCATATAGCAAACTGTTAGAATCAAAACCTTAAGCGACTGCCCAAATAACAAAGAAGGGACTAGAGAGGATGCCCGTATGAGTCAGAGAACCAGACTTCACCTAGTCTACACCATCTGTGCACCCACCATGTATGGCGCAAAGCCCTCGTCTGCATGGCCCCAGATGGTTCAACCCACCATGTCTGTTTTCATACCAAGGGAAGAGAAAGAGGACACATTTCCTCCTCACAGGAATTCACTCCTGAAACTGTACAGCTCATATCTGCTCACATCCTAATGGAAAGACACTAGTTGCATTTTCACACCTAATTTTAAGGGAGGGTGAGAAATACAGTGCTTGTTCTGGGTAGTCATATGCTGAGCTAGAAGTTACGGTTCTGTTGTGGTAGCAAAACGGGGAATCTTAGCGCAGATTATGCCATGGTGCCTAGAACCAAATACGTTATGGTTCAACAAAATGGAATTTAATTGCGAGTAGGGAACTCATTTTCTTTTGTCCAGATTTTCTTCAGGGTGGTCACAAGGACTGCAGTGACAGAGACACTTGCAAAGATTGCCATTGATGTCATTCCTAAGAGCAGGAGAAGGATAACAGCAGAGATGAATGGGGGAGGGGTAAGCTTACAGTCCAGGCCTGGAAGCAGGTGGAATCCCATTTCCATGAGCTGGTTCTCAGTCACCTCACCGCACTCAATGCTGTGAAATTTGGTCACTTGCTCAGGAACAGAGCCATGAATTCCCACCTCACACAGCGAATCCAAAGTTTTTCCATTTTAATCCATAGCTGTTTCTAAGCTCTCCGTCTTCCCTTTGCTGACTCAGCTTCTGCCTCATTCCTCTTCCTCTGCCCTGAACTATCCAACTTTGTCTTCATGCTGGAGCCTTTGCAACTCCTGTTTTTCTTCTGACTGGCTTGGGTCTCACTCCCTCACTTCCTGAATTCTGTCTACACTGAACTATCTCTTCAGAAGAAATATCCACAACACCGTGTCCACACCTTCCTTATTGCCCTTGGTCATGCCTGCACACTATCAGATCTCTTACGTCTCATTTGCTTCTAAGAACCATCTCCTGTGTCTTAGTTAGGCTTTCTATTGCTGTTAAGAGACACCATGACCACAGCAACTCTAATAAAGGAAGCATTTAATTGTGGGGGCTTACAGTTTCAGCAGTTTAGTCCATTATCATCTGCAACACGGTGGTATGTCCGCCATGCTGTTGGAGAAGTAGCTGAGAGCCCTACATCTTGACTCAAAGGCAACAGGATGTGGTCTATCTCACTGGTATGACTTGTGCATATATAAGACCTCAAAGCCCACTCCACACTGACACACTTCCTCCAACTAGGCCACACCTACTCCAACAAGGCCACACCTCCCATTAGTGCCATTCCCTTTTGGGGGGCCATTTTTTTTCAAACCACAACATTCTACTCCCTGGCCCCCAAAGGCTTGTAGCAATATCATAATGCAAAAATGCATTTGGTCCAACTCCAAAAGTTCTATAACAGTCTCAAACTTATTAAAAGTCTAAAGTTCAAAGTCTCTTCTGAGATTCATGCAGTCTCTTAACTGTCATCCCCTGTAAAATCAAAATCAAAAGGAAGATCACATACTTCCAACACATAATGGCACAGGATATACATTACTCCTCCAAAATGTAGGGAAGGGAGTATAGTGAGAAAATACTATACTAAAGCAAGACAGAAAAATCAGCTGGACAAACTCCAAACTCTGCATCTCCATGTCTGGTGTCAAAGCGCTCTTCAGATCTCCAGCTCCTTTCAGCTTTGTGGACTACAACACACTTCTTTCTCTTGAGCTGGTTCCACTCCCTGTTAACAGCTTTCCTTGGCAGGTATCCCATGACTCTGGCATCTCTAACATCTTGGGGTCTCCAAGGAAACCCAGACTTCAACTTCACAGCTTTATACAATGGCCTCTCTAGGCCTCCATTCAGGGACATCCCTGACACATGCCTGGCCTCAGCGGCTTTCCTTAGTCAATGAGTCAAATTCTATAGCCCATTTCTTCTATCCTTAACTCTAGAACCACAAGACTGAAGCTGCCATGTTCTGTTGCTTACTGGGGCTGAAAGATGGGCCTCTTGTTCAATTATATCTTCACCAGTTTTCTGTTTTTCATGGTTTCCTTTACTGCCTAAAATTGGCTCTCCTGGAACTTGCTCTGTAGACCAGCCTGGCCTTGAACTCAGAAATCTTTCAATTACATCTTTACCAGCTTCCTGTTTTCAATAATTTTCTTCACTCCCTAAGCTTGACTGTTCTGGAACTTGCTCTGTAGACCAGGCTGGCCTCAAACTCAGAGATCCACCAGCCTCTGCCTTCATAGTGCTGGGATTAAAGGGGTGTGCCACCACACTGGCTCTCAATTTTTCTTCAATTCCTTTTCACAAGTTGGAAATTTAGCTAGGTGGGATCCTGACCTGAGGTCACCACTCCTTTTATTCCATTTTTTAATCTGTTTATCTCCTTAAACATAGGACTTAGTCCCATTCCACTTCCTGGTTGCTCCTTTTCTCCTCAAATATTACATTTTGTAATTTACCCTACTCAGCTTGCTACTTTTCATTATAAATCTTCATTAGAGTTACCACTAATAACCACATAACGGAGTCTATACTAGGCTGTTTTGAGATTTCCACTGCCAAGGGAATTAATCCAAAACTTTAGCATCAGGCAGACTCTTTGGACAAGGGCAAGAAACAGCCACATTCTTCACCAAAATATCCCGAGAATGATCTCTAAGCAGCACACTAAATTCTAAAACCTCTTGAGCCAGCTCCGCACAGTTCAAATCATTCTCATCACCTCTGTCTTCCATGCTCCTACTAGTATGGCCCACTAAGCAGTGCTTAAAGCATTCCACTGCCTTCCTAACCCAAAGTACTGAAGTCCATATTCTTCCAGAGAAAAACATCATCAGGCATATCACAGCAATACTACACTCCTGGTACCAACTTCTGTCTTAGGGTTTCTATTGCTGTGAAGAGACACTATGACCACAGCAACTCTTATAAAGGAAAAACATTTGATTGGGGTGGTTTACCGTTTCAGCAGTTTAGTCCATTATCATCATGGTGCGACAGGTGCTGGAGGAGTAGCTGAGGGTTCTGCATCTCGACTCACAGGCAACAGGAAGTAGTCTATCTCACTGGGGTGGCTTGAGCATATATGAGACCTCAAAGCCTACCCCACAGTAATACCTTTCCTCCAACAGGTCCACACCTAATCCAACAAAGCCACACCTCCTAATAGTGCCACTTCCTTTGGGGGCCATTTTTTTTCACATCCTGTTTGTCAGTTTATTCTTTGCAGAAAGAAAACCACACAGTTACCCTACTTGCCTAGAAAAGTTGTCACAGGAGATACACACTAAGTACCTGCTGGGTTTAATAACTTCCCAGGGTAGAAACGGTCTTGGTTTCCACTCTGACAGATTCTGGAAGAACATCGCCCAGATGCCTGATGTTTGCCTTCTTGACTTGCAGACTAGGGGCGATTTTGTGCCTATTTCCTAGAGTGGCCAGCAGGATTGTATGAGGTGGTGTAAGTTTTCATGCTCCTAACACGTGTGAGCTGATGCTGTTTCACACCTCACCCATTCTGCCACCCCTCATTGCTTATTAGGAACGAATTAAAAGTACAAAAGAGGAGTCTGTCCATCAGTAATATAGTCTTGAAATATTTGTAAGTTTTCAGTTTAATATAGATCCCCCCTCTCTCTCTCTCTCTCTCTCTGTGTGTGTGTGTGTGTGTGTGTGTGTGTGTGTGTGTGTGTGTGTTTGTGTGTGTGTGAACTGTAGACTACAGCTGAGTTATCTTCACCACAGCAGTAAAGTAAGAATGGCCGAGTTCTGAACTGCTTTTGATTTATTCAGATGGTTGTTTTATAAGAAGATATCCAGACCCCCGGCCTCTGCAGCACCAGTTTGATTGCTATAATAGAACAGCTTAGAAAATTACAGCCATTCTTCCTACATGACGTATTGAGGAGAAAGCGGAACAGAGCCCTCATGGTGATAGCCTGGGCTGTGTCTAATGCATTATGGAATACGACAGGGATTTCCACTTGGCTTTTACTTTCACATTAAGAATGCATTCAGTCATACAGTTGACAAATTACCTCTGTTGCTCTCCAGTTGACAGGCCTAGCAAAGGTGACGTAGTTAAGATGGTTAATCTAGTATACTGGAGGATTATCGTGAAAAGCCATGATCAAAACAACCCTGTAAGCAGAATCAACCAGGAAATGGCTCTAGAATACCTACACAGCCTCAGAATTTTCCGTTAGTGAAGATGTTGAAGCAATTGCTTCATAAATAAAGGCGTATTCTATTTGCACTGTGGTGGTGATTTGAAAAATAAACCCTCCCTTGAGTCTTCAGTATAAATATCTTGCTCTGGAATGTTATAAACTAATTTCATAGGTGGAGAATTGAGTTACCCACAGGCAAGACAAGTGATATGGCCTCAGACTTCTTCACTGCCCACTCAGGGACTGGTCATATTTCCTTCCTGACCTAGCCACAGGAGGTTAAAGTGTGATACCTCAGACACAGCATTTGCAGAAAGGAGTTGAGATTTCGACAGCCATAGAAGCAAAGCTCTGTGAAATTGTATACATGGAGGGCAACACATCATCACGAGTCCCCACTGCTTACCACACAGAGTTCTCAGGGCTTCCTTTGAACCTATTCCTCCTTGATGCTAATAAAACTGCTAGCCAGTCCTGGTCAGTTTCTGGCTGACTGTTAACTGGGATGCTGAGTCTCTGAATGGACCTAGAAAAAGAATTGCTGACCAGGAAGAAAACTAGAGGTTAGGATGTGGGCTGCTTTAGATGCTAACCCTACATCTGAGCGTGGGAAGCTGCTCTTCCGCTCAATGCCGCTGGAGTTCCGGAGTTTAAAGCAGTAGGGAATCACTCTTATTCTTGGTTTGGAGTTGTTCTTAGTAATATCCATCTGGTTCAAAGGTTCGTGTTTGTGCCATCCCACAATCTGTTTCTCAATCACTCTCCAAGTGATTTTGACCTATCCTCTTTAGCTTACTGCATCTTGGGCCAGTGTTCATCTTTTTTGAATATTCTCATGAGCATTTTAATCAGAAGGTAGAAAGAGGAGCTGGAGAAATGGCTCAGCAGTTAAGAGCACTTCCTACTCTTGCAGAGGCCTCCTGGTTTGGTTCCCAGCACTCACATGGTGGCTTATAACTGCCCTCTTCAGTTCCAAGGGATCTGACACCCTCTTCTAACCTCTACAGGTGCAAGGCATCCAGGCAGTATGCAGACATACAACCAGGCAAAACACTCAGACCTATAAAATAAAAGTAATGAAGAAAACAGAAAGGCATCTGTTAGGATTGCTGCCTTGATGAGCTTGGAAGGTTAACCTGCTTCATGTTCCTTGTTATTATGAATGATCCATTCAGCAGAGTATTTGGAACTAGTGAATGGAATCAAGACAAGGCGTAGGAACTCACTTCAAGTCTCTATGGGTCAGTCTCATGCCAAACACATGGAGTACATCTGTCCTCCTCACCTACTGATTCCTGCTTTCTTACTGGCATAACCAGTCAAGAGTGTTGCTTTTCTTAAACCAGGGATTTTTTCTTTCTAATGACCAGAATGTTTCTGTCTGGGATAACTCCTGGGAACTCTGGGGTAGTTAGGAGGTCTGGGGGAGTCACTTTAGAAAGTCTAGAGTGAGAGAAAAGACTGTGGATAAAGGGGTATGGAGATGTGACTGAATTACTCCTCCCCACAAAGCACACACATGTAAACACTCTCACCTGGGTTCAGTCAAATTCTTCATAGGATGTAGATTAAGTATCACTCCCTCATCACTCCTGGGCCTCCTCTTTCTGTGGGTCACACTGACTAACCAGTTTGGTCCATCAGGTCTGCATCCAGATGGATAAGTAAAACTGACTAACTCTATCCCACCCCCCACTTCTCATTAGGGTCCTTGCTCCAAAGACCACACCACGGACTTGAATGGAGCTCTGGTTGTTGTCAGAATCTCTTCAGGGTTGATCTCTGTGATGACCAGTTCCACCCTTCCCTTTTAGAGGACAGATCGCCTTAGTCTCTTCCCAAATTTTAAGCATAAATTAAAGTTGATTTGTTACTCCCAAATACTTACTGTGATATGCTGTGGGATGGTCTGTATGTCAAACGCTCTGATTGGTCAATAAATAAAACACTGATTGGCCAGTGGCCAGGCAGGAAGTATAGGCGGGACTAACAGAGAGGAGAATTGAGAGAACAGGAAGGTGGGAGGAGACACTGCCAGCCGCCGCCATGACAAGCAGCATGTGAAGACGCTGCTAAGCCACGAGCCACGTGGCAAGGTATAGATTTATAGAAATGGATTAATTTAAGATATAAGAACAGTTAGCAAGAAGCCTGCCACGGCCATACAGTTTGTAAGCAATATAAGTCTCTGTGTTTCCTTGGTTGGGTCTGAGCGGCTGTGGGACTGGCGGGTGACAGAGATTTGTCCTGACTGTGGGCCAGGCAGGAAAACTCTAGCTACAGTGATACAGTAATTGAATGGTGGAGTGAGCTTACTTCACTTTGTCTACGAGCAACACCCAGGCGCTGCTCTGAAAAGAGCTTGGGAGAATATCTTGCCCAGAATACTTCTTGCTCGTGGTTGAGTAGAATCTACGGCTTAGGTCAAGAATGCGTTTCTTCTTCAGTAAGAGTAGAATCGTCACACAGAAGTTGCTTTGGGAATTCACTTCAGCTGACAGTTTTAGAGAGTCATGCCTATTAATACACGTTTGAACACAACCTTCCAAATTTAACTCCCCCCCCCCCCAGTAGCCTTTTGTTTTGTTTTATTTGGGAGATGTTCAGGGGAAGAAAAATATTCCAGGTTTGTGGAATGAGAACGTGGGTGCTGAGACCAAAGTCAGGCAGATAGGCGATAGCTGGAGCTCGGAGGGTGTGGCTGGATGAACTCAGACTAGAGATAGGGGCGATGAGATCAAGTGCAGAGGAGCCTTGACGGCCAAGTAGATGAGGGGCTGCGTTTCCCCCACATATGAAACAAAATGTCCGCCTTGCCTTGGTTAGCTGGAAACCAGGCGGTCACTACATAAGGAAAGAACCAGAAGTGAGACCTCAGAATGAGTCTCACTGGGAAGGAAAGGCTGTCCATGGGCAACCCATGCTTCTTCCTGTTCCACCTCCTAAACATTCTAGAAGAATCTCTGCTATAGATGAGGAGCTTGTGAAGGGTGTGTGGGCACCAAGAAGCTATGAGATCAGCTCAGTGAACCAAGGCAATTTTTGTAGCTAACCTCGTGGCCGTGTGTTCCTACCCTAAGGCCCCTTATGGAATTTTTGTAACTAACCTCGTGGCCAGTGTGTTCCTACCCTAAGGACCTTTATGGAAAGCTGAGAGGCCATTACTGCATCTGATTTACATGGCTGAGAGCAGTCTGCTGAATCCCAAAACTTTCCCGCACAGTCTTCTGAGACAGTGAAGGAAAGGAACTTCAGCAGGTGTGGGAGTGTACCCTCTTCCTTCCCTCTCATTTCCGACCTCAGCAGCCACCCAGGTTGAGATTTGTGGGCAGCGATCCACCAAGCCAGGGGACATGGCCTGCGGCTAAGACAGCCAGTTCTCCATCTGCAAGAACAACCTGCTCACTTCACTCCCTGTTTGTCACCTGCTCTATGTTAGATCTTGGACCTGGTCACAGTGCTCTGCCTGCCTGTCTGTCTGTCTGTCTGTCTGTCTCTGTCTCTGTCTCTGTCTCTCTCTCTCTGGGACACAGAGTTAAGAAGCCATGTGAAAAAGATATTATTTTAAATATTCCATGAGATAAGGCTGAAGTGTTTAATGAGATAAAGACATGGTGAGATGGGAGGACAGGAGGAGGAACCAGGCAGCAGAAAAGAGAGAAGCAGGAGGGAATGAAGAAGAATGTCAAGGGGGGAAAGAGGAAAGGACGAGAAAAAGAATTTTGAATGAAAAAGAAGAAAGCAATTCCCTAACAGTGAAAAGGCTTAAAAACAAAATTCAATAAATGCAAGGTGAGGAATAAAATGTGAAAACACAAGAGGATTTAAAAAATGGCAATAAGGTGAAGTTAAAATACTGCTAACTGCAGAGGTGGCAGTGGGGGGGGGGGAAGGGGGGAACATGGTGACACACGGGGAGCAGAGAAGAAAAGAAACTAAGGGAAAAAAACTGTCCACAGACGGGAAAATGCATTTAAAAATCAGACGAAAGTAGGAAGGGGATAGCAAATAAAATCAATCCTGAAAATACAACACGGGACTAAGGAGCTAGCTCAGCCAGGGAAAGGCTTGCAAAGCCAGGGCCCGAGGTCAGTCTCTAGAGCAAATGTAGAAAAGAAGTCCCGTGTGGTGGCATGAGCTCGTAATCTCAGAACTGGGAAACCAGACATTGGTGAAATCCCTGGCCTAGCCTGCTTGGAGACTTCCAGGGCAATGAGAGACTGTCTCATAAAAGAAGATAGACAGCTCCTGAGGTTGTTTACATACAGCTGGCCTCCACATGAATGCATATACACATGACCTACACACACATGTGCACCCCCACGAACACACACACACTAGTTTTCTATTTTCCTAAATTTGAGACTGCTCCTGATGGATAGGGAGTGGCCGGGTGAACTCTGGACCCGGGTTTCCTTTGGTTTACACCAGTGCCCGGTCTCTACTTGTCTGATGTCTGCCAGAGCTGTGTTCACAGTTGCTGTTTTCCTCCTTTGTGTACCAGGCGCCTCTGCTGGCTACACTTAGGTTTACTGTGAGTCAGACCACTTCTTTTATCGTCCCAAGACTCCCCAGATGGCACTCCCTGGAGTGGTTGTGTTACCTAAGGAGTGTCTCTCAAGTGAATCAGGAGTTTGGGGAGCAACCAGTCCAGTTGGATTGGTACAGTTGGAGAACCTGCCTTTGTACGGTCATGGCTTCCTGAGTATTAATCACATTGTTAGTGCCAGCTACTATGAGTATCATGTAGGACCCAGGACTTCAGAATTTTCAAGCTCTACAGCAATGAATGACAGACAGGTGACTCCAGAATTAGATCCACCTATTGACCTCAGACTTACCAACTCCAGGGTAATTCTTAGCTCATGAATTACCTTCAAGGACCAGGCTATCTTTCCTTATGCTCTTCCCAGCCCGATCCAGCCTTCTCCATCTACACTCTTTGGCCTACCAGTGTCCAGCCTTCCTATCTACTCATAAGTAACAAATCTGGGCCTTCCCTCACCCAGGGGCTATGGCAGGCCAAAATTAAGGCTCCTCAACCTGTGGGTGTTCCCCAATCTCAGGCCCCTGGGGTAGTTCAATTTCAAGAATAGATTCTCAAACCAGGATGACACCTGGCTGATGTGTCTGATCAGGATGCTCAGATTCACACAGCATGAGAAAACAGAGTTGGACCGATCTGCTAGAGAAACCAGCATCTCACTAAAATCACCCACTAGATTTGTGGCTCCTGAGGGATGCGGGCCTGTCCTGCAGAGAGAACTGCCTGACTTTCCTGTGCTTACGTGTTTTGAAATATCTGTGTCCCTCTTCCTGCCAAAGGACTGCAAACCTGAGGCCACTTGCTGCTTGGCTTGCTTCTTGTCGTACATCTTTGTCTGTGTTCTTTTCTAGTATCTTTTCTCTTCCTGGGTGGATTTCTAATAAGGTCTGCTTTTTTTTGGGGGGGGGAGGGGTCTTACCCCATCTCACTTCTTTACCACTTCTCATAGAAGCAGCCTCTAATCCTCTACCATACCCAGAAGTAACACATCAGTTTTCTTTAGTCTGTAGCAGCATGACACAGTTTATATTTCTATATCCTTTCTCTGTTAACCTACATGCCTATGTGTAATGTGTGTTTCTAGCAGGCAGCACACAGCTGGACTTTACTGTTCAATCCAATTAGACAGTCTCTACCTTTGAGATTTATATACCATTTATATTTAATATGGTTGTAGATCTGATTGTACCTACATCATCTTGCTTTAATTATTTGTACTATGTGTTTATTTTTGCCTTTTCTTTCTTGTTTTGGGTTAGTATTTTTTTTATTAGTAATTCCATGTGATCTTCCTTTGCTACTTATTAGCAGTACCTACATTTGTGTTTATAATGGTTGCTTTAGGATTTACAATATACAACTTCACTTTAGCACTCTACTTTTAGGTGATGTTATGCTACCTCATGGGGAATACAGAACCAACACAAACATGCATTTCCATCTCTCTTTATCCTTTTTCACATAATTGCTTTCATGTGTTTTATAATCCCTAAGTATATTGCTATCTTATTAAACAGTCCCTTGCATTTCAAAGAGGTTTGCTTATTAAGAGAAATAGTATTATGGACATACTTAATACTTCTAGGACACATTTCTTTAGTAAATCTTGACATTTGGCATTTTTCTTTTGCCCAAAGGACTTGTTTTTAACATTTTATATAGAGCAAGTCTCTTGAAAAGTTATTCCAGCTTCTGTATGTCTGAAACAGATTTTGCCTTCATTTAAAAAAATTCTCATTTTATATCCAACTATAAGACATTGTTATAATTGGAGTATGTTTTAAATTAGTATATGTTAATCATGCAAAAATAGTCCAGTGGTGTTTTCGTATATGTGTATGATGTACTTTGATAATATTCACTCTCCTGTTGCCCTTTCTTGTTTTTCTGCTCTAGTCCCCTTCTTCCTTAGTATACCCCTCTGCTTTTGTGTGTTTATTTTAATATACAGATTGTATATATGATTGAAAACTTGCAATGTTTGTCTAAGTCCAGCTTATTTAAACAGTGGTCTCTGTTACCACTCTAGAAGTGGAAGGGTTTGGGAGAATGGAGATGATAAATGAAGCAGACTAGTTTCATGAAATAGACAACTTAATTCAGAGCCCCAGATGATTTATACTCTGAGGGTTAAGAAAGACCACATGAGTAAAGTTCTCTGAGTTCAAGCTGTATACAACCACAAGGACAAGCAGCATGTGGCAAAACATGTGTTTCCATAGAGCCATAGAAAGGAGAGTTTAAACATTTAATTGAATAACATCAGCAAGCAATACTGAGTAATCTGAAGTAAACTCACTCCATCACACTTGGGAGGGGCACAAAAGCACATTCCAAGAACGAGTCTGCATTTTGAAGAAACAGGTCACAAGACTCTCGTCTTGTTTTCTTGGAGTGTTCTCACAGGCACTCAGAATTCTCCTTACACAACTCCATTCTTGGACCATGTTCTGACAGTGTCTGATTCCATGTATGTTCCTATAAACAGCATGATTTTGTTTTTCTTTATAGCTTAATAATACTCCAGTGTGTACTCAACCACATTTTCTTTATTCGTCCATTAGTTAATGAGTACCTAGACTCTATTTGGCTGCTGTGAACTTGGGATGCAGATTTCTCTATGACATGCTGACTTTGATTTGTTTGGATGATCCCAGTTTGCCTCTATTACTATTCTATTAGTGTTTGCCATGATCAAAACAACTTGGGGAGGAAAGGGTTTATCTCATCTTACAGCCTACAGTCCATCACTGAGGGAAGTCAAGGCAGGAGCTCAGGGTGGAGACCTGGAGATAGGAACTAAGGCAGAGACCATGAAGGAGTGCTGCTTTATTGGCTTGTTTAACCTGCCATCTTATGCACACCAGGACCACTTGTCCAGGGGTACTGCTCCCCACAGTGGGCTGAGCACTCCTACACCAATCATCAGTCAAGAAAATTCCCACACAAGCTTGCCCACAGGCCAGTCTGATGGAGGCAATTCCTCAGTTGAGGTTCCCTCGTCCCAGATGAATCTACCTTGTGTTAAGTTGACAAAACCAACCAGCACAGACATATACCCAGGAATCGTGTAGCTGGATCATATGGTAGTTCTGTTTTTAGGTTTGTGAGGAAGAGCCACACTATTTCCATAGTGGCTGAGCAAATTCACCTCCCAGTAACAATGTAGAAGTATCCCTTTCCATCCACAGCCTCGCTAGCATTTGTTGTTTTCTGTAACAATGTAGAAGTACCCCTTTCCATCCACAGCCTCGCTAGCCTTTGTTGTTTTCTGT